>JARQOC010000005.1:169923059-169945588 GCA_033576535.1 Allobates femoralis | reverse complement strand
TGAGATTGTAGTGAACTTATGGGCTAGTAATGGTGAACTAATACCGCAAGTTGGGTTCAGAGAAATGACCATTCAGATTTGGAAGGTAGAATTGCAGAACCAGGGTATTATAATTGTAGATGTTGATCGGCGAGCTCGTGAACCAGTAATGTTACTAGGAATGAATGTAATTGAAAATTGTTTTTTCGAGGTAATTACCGTATATACCCGTGTATAAGCCGACCCGTGTATAAGCCAACCCCCCTACTTTTGCCCCCAAAATCTTGGAAAACCTATTGACTTGTGTATAAGCCGAGGGTGGACCCCAGCACAGGTATACAGCCCCCAGCAGTGTGGTATACAGCAGCCTCCCCAGTGGTATATACAGGCCCCAGCAGTGTTACAGCTGCCTCCCCAGTGGTATATACAGCAGCAGCCCCAGTGGTAGTATACAGCAGCCCCAGTGGTAGTATACAGCAGCCCCAGTGGTAGTATACAGCAGCCCCAGAGGTATAAACAGCCCCAGTGGTAGTATATAGCAGCCCCAGTGGTAGTATACAGCAGCCCCAGAGGTATATACAGCCCCAGTGGTAGTATACAGCAGCCCCAGAGGTATATACAGCAGCCCCAGTGGTAGTATACAGCAGCCCCAGAGGTATATACAGCCCCAGTGGTAGTATGCAGCAGCCCCAGAGGTATATACAGCCCCAGTGGTAGTATACAGCCGCCCGCCCGCCACCCCCATCAGTATACAGGCCCCCCCATCAGGACCTAGGGCCCCCCCTCCTTGCTCTGCAAAACCTGCAAAGGAAAATCATTATACTTATCACTGTCCTGTCGCCGCCGGACCGCAGCTGCCATCGCGATCCCCGTCTTCTTCCAGCGTCTTCCGGTTTCCTGTGGTCGGCGCAGGCAATGACGTCATTGCCTGCGACCACAGGAAGCCAGAAGAAGACGGGGATCGCGATGGCAGCAGCGGTCCGGCGGCGACAGGACAGTGATAAGTATAATGATTTTCCTTTGCAGGTCTTGCGGAGCAAGGAGGGGGGCCCTGGATCCTGATGGGGGGGCCTGTATACTGATGGGGTGGCGGGCGGGCGGCTGTATACTACCACTGGGTATATACTAGCGTATAAGCCAAGGGGGGACTTTTCAGCCCAATTTTTGGGCTGAAAAACTCGGCTTATACGCGAGTATATACGGTACTATCTTACAGCAGATCGGCGAGACTGCCAGAGTCGGGCAACAGAGACTTCTGCAAAAGGAAATAACAGCCCTGATGTTGAAACAACAGGTAGAGATATCAGGAGGTGAAATCGGCAGTGTACGAGTCAGTGATCCGATACCCATTGTAATACCTCCCAAAACTGAAATGTTGGTCTGGTGTAGAGCCGCAATAGGCATTAAAGGGCAAGACTATCAAGCCCAAGTAGAACCTGTGTACTCAGACAGTAGGCCCACTATACTGACAGCCAGAGGGGTGGTCGAGGTATACCGGGGAAGAGTGCCATTATGCCTTCTAAATTGCGGGGAAGATGAGGTCACATTACCAAAGTATGCTACCATGGCTAACTTGTTCACGGTTGATAACAATGCCATCATAGCCGTTGAGTCCTTAAACCCATCAAGTCAGGTGGATGACAATGGCTCAGGGGAAAAGCTGGAGGATTGGTGCCAAAAACTACACGTGGGTACCAGTTTTACACATCCCCATCAAAAGCATGGAGTATACCGGGTAGTAAAGAATATGAGCAGATATTCATCAAACACCTGTTATAGATTGGGGGCAAATTAAAGGGGTAGAGCACACTATAACCACAGGTAACCATCAGCCTATAAAAGAGAGGTATAGACCATTACCACCCTCTCACTACCAAACCACCAAAGACATGCTCAAAGAGGTGAAAACTGCAGGTGTAATAAGAGACAGTTGTAGCCCCTTGGCAGCGCCTTTAGTGTTGGTTAGAAAGAAGGACGGGACCATGAGAATGTGCGTAGACTACCAGCAGATCAACCGCATTACACACAAGGGTGCATACCCGTTACCTAGCATTGAGGAGTCATTAGCCGCATTAAAATCAGCTAACTACTTTTCCACCCTAGATCTGCTAGTGGATATTGGCAAGTTCCTGTGGCCGAGGCTGACAAGGAGAAGACAGCATTTACTACACCGATGGGCCTCAGTGAGTTCAATTGTATGCCGTTTGGACTCTGCAACACACCCGGTACCTTCCAATGCCTGATGGAGAGCTGCCTAGGACATAAGAACTTTGAAACTGTCCTTCTGTACCTGGATGATGTCATAGTCTACTCCAAGACATATGAACAGCATCTACAAGACCTGGCAGAAGTGTTTGAGGCCTTATCCGGATACGGCATGAAGATCAAAGCATCCAAGTGCCACCTTCTCAAGGCAAAGGTGCAGTACCTACGACAAATTAGCCCTCCAGTTCTGTGTGCTGATCCGGTCTGGGGATGTCTGGCTCAAGCGGACAGCCACAGATCGGATCCCAGCTGTAATGTGAAGGCAGCCTAAGGGTTTGGGGTGTTTTCACATCTAAGGTTGGTGTCCGTTTTGCAAAACTTGAATTTCTAGGTGTTTTTACCGCTAAAAACGCATATTAATGCTAGCGTTTTTGGCCCCATTGATTTTAATGGAAACGCATGTAAAAACGCATGTAAAAATGCATGCAAAACGCATGTGCGTTTTCAAAAACGCAAAATGCATTTGTTTTTGCCAACGCTGCCCATAACGTCGGGGAAGCCGTTTTGTGCTGTGTTGGCAAAAACACATGCATTTTGCGTTTTTTGAAAACGTACATGCGTTTTGCATGCCTTTTTACATGCGTTTCCATTGAAATCAAGGGGGCTAAAAACGCTAGCGTTTTTATGCGTTTTTAGTGGATAAAACGCCTAGAAACGCAAATTAAGCAAAACGCACACCAACCTTAGATGTGGAACAGACCTTATATGTTCCTAAAAATAGTGCCTAAATAACACGTAAATAATAGTTTTAAAAGGATTCAACATAATACTACTAGGATATAATTGCCAAATAATATCACAACATAGTGCAAAAAATAAAGCCATTATAAACCACCAAAAATACTTTGTGGCTTGTTCCTATGTAGGGATGGGCGAATCTACTCGCTAGGAGTCGTTACTCTGCGAGTAATAGTGGAATCGCAGGACTCGGTACTCTGCGAGTTTCCATGCTATTACTCGCACAGTAGCGAGTCCAACATCCCTCCATCCCCCCCGCTGCCTCCCCACCCAATCCTAAGTTAGGACCAGGCGGGGGGAGCAGGAGGAGGGCCTCACGACTCAGGCGGGGAAGCCGTCGGTGAAATTGGCTCACTGCCGCTTCCCCGACTGAGTCCTGACCAGGGGTGGGCTTGGGGGGGGAGGGGGTGGGTTTGCACCGGCCCGGCCGGCTACTTATACTTGCCGCTGCCTCCGCCGGCGCCGGCCGCAGGCTCGCTCCCCGCCTGTCTGCTGCTCTTTCCGGAGATTCACGAGCGCTGACAGAAGCAGTGAATAAATTAACTTCCGTCAACGCTCGGGAATCTCCGGCAGCAGAGCGAGTCTGGCTGACAGCAGGGTTCAGCTCAGGTCATAATGACCTGAGCTGAACCCTGACTGTTTAGTCAGTTCTCAGCTCTGCTACATCCCTGTGTCTCTATGCACAGACAGGGATGTAGCAGAGCTGAGATTGTGTTTTGGACTACATCGGACGGAAGAGGATTTTTTAAATAAAGATGGAGTCCCTAATGTCTTTTTTGTTTTATTTTTAATAAAAAAATTTTCTCTGTGTTGTGTTTTTTTTTTATATTGATTACTGGAAATTCATGGCGGTCGTGTCTAATATTGGCGTGACCGCCATAAAATTTCGGACTTAGGGCCAGCTGATAATACAAAGCTGGCCCTAACCCCTTTATTACCCAGTGAGCCACCCGCCACCAGGGCCACTGGAAGAGCGGGGTTCAGCGCCAGAAGATGGCGCTTCAATGAGCGCGCCATCTTCTGGGGCGGCTCCGGGCTGCAAATTGTAGCCGGGGGTGCCCATAAAGCTTGGGCCTCCAAGCACTGCGGATTCCAGCCCCCAGCTGCATTGCTGTACCTGGCTGGACATAGAAATTGCGCGGAGCCCCACGCATTTCTTTTTTATTATTTCATGAAAATCATGAAATAATAAAAAAAAAAGGGCTCCCCTATTTTCTTGTGTCTGGCCAGGTACAAATAGGCACCTGGGGGTTGGGGGCAGCCCGTCGCTGCATCCGGCTGGTTACAGAAATACGGCAAAGCCCATGTCATTTTTTTTCTGAAAAATCTCTAAGCCCGAAATTTATGGCGGTCACGCCAATATTAGACATGACCGCCATGAATTTCCAGTAATCAATATAAAAAAAAAACACAACACAGAGAAATTTTTTTTATTAAAAATTAAACAAAAAAGACATTAGGGACTCCATCTTTATTTAAAAAATCCTCTTCCGTCCGACGTAGTCCAAAACGCAATCTCAGCTCTGCTACATCCCTGTCTGTGCATAGACACACAGGGATGTAGCAGAGCTGAGAACTGACTAAACAGTCAGGGTTCAGCTCAGGTCATTATGACCTGAGCTGAACCCTGCTGTCAGCCAGACTCGCTCTGCTGCCGGAGATTCCCGAGCGGTGACGGAAGTTAATTTATTCACTGTTTCTGTCAGCGCTCTGGAATCTCCGGAAAGAGCAGCAGAGAGGCGGGGAGCGAGTCTGTGGCCGGCGCCGACGGAGGCAGCGGTAGGTAGTCGGCCGGGCCGGTGCCCCCCACCCCCTCTCCCCCCTCCACCACCCTCACCCCCTCATCCCCCCCCCCCCTAACCCGTTCAATCCTTTTTTTTTTTTTTTACTATTCTTTAAAAGTCAGCGTTTTTTTGCCGCTGGCTTTAAAAGAATAACATGGGGAATGGCAAGTTTTTCCTCTGCTGCCAGACCCCTTATAGGGTTCGGCAGCAGAGGAATCGCTGCAATTATCGTTCCCCATTCATTTACATTGGACTCGCTAGACTCGCAACGAGTAGCGAGTCCTGGACTCAGACTCGTTAGAGTCTAGCGAGTCTGGGTAATTTAGGATTCGCCCATCTCTATTCCTATGTTTTTCATTATTTTAAGCCTCCCTGGAGAAGGAAACCTTGTGCAGTTACAGACTTTGCGTCCCCCAAAATTGACATGATGAATAGTGATTTCTGATAATAAACAGCTGAGTGCTGCTTATGGAATAGTTGGGATGGAAACACACTGTTTGAGTGACATGCGAGTTAAGGTACCATTACACGGCACGACGTTGAAATGATGTCGGCAACAATTTCGCGGGCACACGGTCGGTTCCGTCATCGTTTTGACAACGTTGGTGAGATGTCACACGTCTAGATATCGTGGACGACTCACCAACGATGTAGTGAGTAGGTATCGTTGATACCTGCTCATTGCTGTGAATGGGCAAAGTCGTAAATGACATCGTTATCGTGGGGTCACACAGAACGATTCAGCAGGTTGGCTGATGGTTGATCGTGTGGATTGAGAACATGTTCTCAAATCTGCGATCCCCGATCCAACGATTTATCATTACAACATCGCAGAGTCACACACTATGTTATCCTAACGGTGTCGCTTGAATGACTCCAAACCTGTGACGTTTAAGCGATATTGTTAACGATATCGTGCCGTGTAACAGGGCCTTTAATCGCACGAGTCTCGGATCATTTACCCGGCACGAACCCGGCCTCTTTGGACAGGATACTGTCAGTGGTATGTTTTTCTATGTAGCTCCACTGCTCCGAAACTCGTGCCAGTAACTCACATGTCACTCAGACCGTGTGTTTCCAGCCTTACTCTAAGGGTACCTTTACACACCGCAACCGCAGCAAGGAATCTGACCTGCGATATGTCGCCCTGGCATCGCAATTGCAGCGTGTAATTTGGGAATGTGGCGGCAATAAAAAAGTTGTCGCCTGGTTCTGATTTCAGAGCACTGCTCTAAAATCAGAGGCAATCATGAAGGCGACATTCCCAGCTTCTGGCGTGTGAACGGGCAATAGTGATGGAATCTGCGTCGCCTATTGATTTCCCGTAGGGGTGCCACAGCGTGCTGGAGTCCGCTCCCCGTCAGCGATGATTGGTGGTGGCTACTGTGTTTCCATTGGCTGTCACTTAACAGGGCACCATATTTGAAGACAATGGCATCATGTATTAGCCAGCCTTCCAGCGCAGGCTGGCCAATCATAACGTTATTGCGTTGTCACCACACCTATGTTCTGAACATGTACGCCCACATTCCTTTGGGGATTGCGGCGTGTGAAGCGGTGAGGGAACTCCACCAGTTTGGTTCCACTGTGGGGTAGGCGATTTCCGGGGCAACACATCGCCTTAGGTTGAGGGCGAAATTGCGGCGTGTAAAAGCACCAACAGCGATCTGAGGTGACCATGAAAAACGTGCACGCGCACATTAGATTGCCTCCTATCGCTGCGAAAAATCACGGCGTGTAAAGGTACCCTTAGAGACTGAATTAGGCTGGGGTCACAGTTGCATTTTTTACAAGCGTTTTTGGAGACCTGCATTTTCAAAACCGCATGTAAAAAACGCACCCATTGGCCCCCATGTTAAAAAACGCATGCCCTAATAGCAAAAAAGCATGTGTGACAGTACCATGCGTTTATGGTGCATTTCCCAAAACGCATGCGTTTTTTAATAAGGGGCCTTATGGGAAACGCATGCAAAAACGCATGTACAATTAGTGCCATTCAAAAACGCATGCGTTTTCCATAGGAGCCCATGTTAAAAAACCGCATGCGTTTTAGAAAACGCATGCATTTTTTTAACATGGGCTCCTATGGAAAACGCATGCGTTTTTGAATGGCACTAAAAGGTACTAATGTACCATGCGTTTTTGCATGCGTTTTCCATAGAGGCCCATGTTATAAAAACGCATGCATTTTCTACAAAAACGCATGCGTTTTTCAAAACGCACCAAAAAATAGTACATGCACTATTTTCTGGTGCAGATTTAAAAACGCAGCCAAAAACGCAGGGAGCCATCACACACCTTAAAAAACTCATGCTGACATGACAAAACACATGTTAAAATGCATGAGTTTTTAAAAGGCACTAAAAAACGCATGTCAACTGTGACCCCAGCCTTAGACCTGGTTCACATCTAAGGGGGTTGCATATTGCTTGCATTGCACTTGTATTGCGTTTGCACACCCATTATATCCCATGGGCGAATGCAGTGAAATGCAATGCCATACTCAACTGCAAAGTGCGATTGCATGTGAGTGCATGCGTTTGTTCTAGCACACAGAAAATGTCACCGGAGATGTTTTCTGTGCGCTAAAGCAAATGCATGCATTTAAACGCAACCGCACTTTGCAGTTGGGCTTGGGATTGTGTTTCAATGGATAGAATGAGTGCACAAATGCAAGTGTTTGCAATTGCGTTTGAATTACGTTTGCATTCATTTGCATGCGCTAATGCAATGCAAGCAAAACACAGCCAAGCACAGATGTGAAAAGGGTCTTACCTACAAGAATTCAGGTAGCGGTGATAAAGGAAAAGTAGTACCGTATATACTCGTGTATAAGCCGAGTTTTTCAGCCCAAAATTTGGGCTGAAAAGTCTCCCCCTCGGCTTATACACGGGTCTATACGGTACACATGGTGTGGTGGCTGTGGTGGGGGCTGTGGAGGCGGGGGGAGGCTGCTGTATGAGGGCCCCGTCACGTGGGGCCGCTCATTAAATATGCACTGCTTCCCCCTGTCAATCAGCGGCAGGGGGAAGCAGTGCATATAGCCCCCAAATGCTGGCACTCGCCCCCCCTTGTAAGGGCCCCCCCCCGATGGTTATATTACCATTCCGGACTTCTGATCCGCGCCGCTCCTCGGTGCTCCTCGCTGCTCCGTCCGTCCGTCTGCTACATCCGGGATCTCCGGCCGTCGCAGGCATATGACATCATCGCGCGACGGCCGGGGATCCCGGATGTTGCAGGACGGGAGCCGCGAGGACGGAGCGCCGAGGAGCAGCGCTGATCAGAAGACCGGGATGGTAAGAGAAGCGGGGGGGGGCCCTTACAAGGGGGGGCGAGTGCCAGCATTTGGGGGCTGGGGACCCCCTGGGGGCCGCTGGGTACCCCCAGGGGGCTGCTGGGGACCCCCAGGGGGCTGCTGGGTACCCCCTGGGGGCTGCTATATGTACCCATGGGGGCCTGCTGTATACCACTGGGGCTGCTGTATACTACCACTGGGGCTGCTGGGGCTGCTGTATACTACCACTGGGCTGCTGTATACTACCACTGGGGCTGCTGGGGCTGCTGTATACTACCACTGGGGCTGCTGTATACTACCACTGGGCTGCTGGGGCTGCTGTATACTACCACTGGGGCTGCTGTATACTACCACTGGGGCTGCTGTATACTACCACTGGGGCTGCTGTATACTACCACTGGGGCTGCTATATACTACCACTGGGGCTGCTATATACTACCACTGGGGCTGCTGTATACTACCACTGGGGCTGCTATATACTACCACTGGGGCTGCTGTATATTACCACTGGGGCTGCTGTATACTACCACTGGGGCTGCTGTATACTACCACTGGTGCTGCTGTATACTATCACTGGGGCTGCTGTATACTACCACTGGGGCTGCTGTATACTACCACTGGGGCTGCTATATACTACCACTGGGGCTGCTATATACTACCACTGGGGCTGCTATATACTACCACTGGGGCTGCTGTATACTACCACTGGGGCTGCTGTATACTACCACTGGGGCTGCTGTATACTACCACTGGGGCTGCTGTATACTACCACTGGGGCTGCTATATACTACCACTGGGGAGGCCTGTATACCACTGGGGGGGGCTGTATACCACACTGCTGGGGGCTGTATACCTGTGCTGGGGTCCACCCTCGGCTTATACACGAGTCAATAGGTTTTTCCAGATTTTTGGGGCAAAAGTAGGGGGGTCGGCTTATACATGGGTCGGCTTATACACGAGTATATACGGTAATTTAGATTTAGGGTGTTTTCATATCTATGCGCTCACGGCGCTAGGCTGCCCTGCCTGCCCTGCGCCAGTGCAAATGCTAGTGCAGGGGCATTTAGGTGCTTGGGCAGCCTAGCGCAGGGACGCATAGATGCCCTGCATTTGCGCTCAGCTGCGCTCGGTGCCCCCATTATAGCCTATGGCCGAGCACAGCCGAACGCGCGCTCTGTATAGTGAGAATAGCAAGTGAAAGTGGCAGTCCCTAGCTACCCGCTGTGTACCTTTTAGATACCAGCCGGTGAGCGGAGAAGGCTGGTAACTAAGGTACACATCGGGTATCTAGGCAGCGCGCACTGCCTAGTTACCCGCAGTTTACCCTGGATACCAGCCTGCAGACATCGTGGAAACGATATAGAAATCATTTCCACGATGTTGCAGGTAAAATGATTGCTGGTGAGTCTGCCTGTGTGAACGCTCACCAGCGATCATCCGTCAATGTCGTCAGCGATCAGATCACTGACGACATTGACCAGTGTGACGGCCCCATAACTGCAGTCTTATTTCCTTAGGAAATGTCTCCCTTCTCTTTTCTGCCACAATCCAATCCTTATATTGACTTAAAAAGACAAAGGCCAGGGTCACACATACCATCCTTTTTTGGCTGAAATCCGTTTTTGGGAACATTGTGGACATTTTTTTTCAAAGTCCAAAAACGCATATTCATTAACGCATGTGTATGTGCGTTTTTCAAAAAATTCATGCGTTTTTGTGCAGCATCCCAAAAACGCTGCTAGCAGCGTTTTTGGGGTGCAGTAGAAAAATGCACGCTTTTTTTTAACAAGGGGCCCTGTGGGAGACACATGCATTTTTGGTGAAAAAATTACTAAGTCCAAAAATTCCCCCAAAACATCCTGGACCTCAGGGGACACTATTGGCACCCTTAGAAAACCGGATCCAGTTTTCTAAGAGCGTAAAAAAGCGCATGGGCATGTGTGACCCTGGCCAAAGGCCTGTTGCACATCTAATGCTGGGTTGCGTTTGCCTTCATTTGCGTTTCTATGCGTTTTTACCACTAAAAACGCATTTGTTTTTGGCCCTATAGGATTTAATGGAAATGCATGCAAACACGCATGCAAAAACGCATGTCATTTTCTGCAAATGCAAAAACTGTTGCACAACACATTTTGGGCTGCATTTGCAAAAACGCATGCGTTTTTGTGTTTGCTGAAAATGACATGCATTTTTGCATGCGTTTTTGCATGCGTTTCCATTAAACCCTATTAGGCCTAAAACGCATGGGTTTTTAGTGGTAAAAATGCATAGAAACGCAAATGAAGGGAAACGCAACCCAGCATTAGATGTGAAAAGGGCCATAGGCCGGGCTCACATTTAAGGGGGGTTGCATTTTGCTTGCATTGCAGTTGCATTGCGTTAGCGCGTGCAAAAGCATACAAACGCAGTTCAAACACATTTGAAATGCATTTGCAAACACACCCATTATATCCTAAAAGGTTTTGCAGATATATACTGGGCACTGCTGTGCTACAGGGACCGGTGCTACTTACACATGTAAGGGTGCGAGTAAAGCAGGTTCATGTGCCCGGGTGAAGGCTTATTAGACAGCAATATCAATGGATAAGAAAAAAATGCGGCACTCACCGAGCAGAGCTTTTTCCTTTTTTATTTGAGTCCTCTTTACATGGTTTCTCTGCGATGGGGGAGGGAGTGAGGAGACACACAGGTGACGGATTCCGTTTACCCATTATATCCTATGGGTGCATGCAAACACAACCCCAAACGTAAGTGCAAAGTGGGGTTGGTTCAAATACATGCGTTTACTGTAGCGTACAGAAAACATCGCCAGACACGTTTCTTGTGCGCTTGGACTAACGCATGCGTTCAAACGCAACTCCACTTTGCACTTGCGTTTGGGGTTGCGTTTGCATGCGTTCACCCATAGGGTATAATGGGTGCATTTGCAAAAAAGAAGACTGCAAAATTGATGCACACCTCACTGTCAGCTCTGCATACCCCATTGGTCTTCATGGACATAATGTGAGCACTACAGTCAATCGTTGCCCGCTGTTCATCTGAAACATTCACATTTTCTCTTAGCATAAGAAGCTGTTTGGACAATCAATTTAAGATTCATGAGCAAACACATAACCTTGGGAGAGCGAATATGTCATTATCTCATCAATTTGACAAAAAATGCAACAATATATATAAATACAGGTTACTAAGCTTAAATTTCTATAACCATAGCTGGAAAAGATTTAAATATAACTCAATATATGCAACGACTGCTAATTTTTGCTCACTATCCTATACAAAGATGATGAACATCATCCACCAATTTCATGGTTTACTAAACAGACATTCATTATTTAAAAGATTTATAGATTTTGAACAGGAAATGATAAAGAAGAAACAAATTAAGCAGTATAAATTATTTATGTCTTGCTGATACATACAAGGTTTCTTGTTTATGAAAGAGATTGGAAGAAAGGTAGAAAAATATACAGAACTTCGACTATTTAAAATTGCTCAAAAACTAAGGTAAATCTTTTTGAATATGTGGAATAACATATTGCATTAAAATAATACTGCCATACTAAAGAGTGCGTAAATAATAGTGGCATACAGTTCCCTTACAGAATTCTCAAATTATGCTAAAAGGGAAATTTTAAAAACTGGCAATTCGACTTCCTCACTAGTAGAGAGACAACAACCTTGTTATATCCACATACAAACGGCTCAAACTACAACTGAAACCAGACGTTTCCATACACTATAGAAAAAGACACATATGCATGTTTTTCTCACTATCTGACATGAAATCAGAATATACTTTTCTCATTTTAGGTCAAGTAGGATTACCATAATCTACTATATAATTGCCTAGTAGCATCTGTCATCCCTCCTGTGCCTGATTGTCCCCATATTGCCTATATATGGTAATATCACCCATATATGGTAATAGTACTCTGTCTCTCATGGTAATAGGGAACCCTATGTCCATATATGGTAACTGTTCCCAAATAGGGTAATTGGACTGTGTCCCTCATGGTAATAGTGCCCCCTGTGCCTCTATATGGGAATAGTACTCTGTGTACCTCATGGTAATAGTGGGAAATCAGATTTATGAAAATATCTTTGGCCATGTATAAAAATGTGCCCCAGGCAGGAAAACATTTTTTGTAACTTTTATGAAAGTTAGGGCCACGTCACACACACAGATAATTGTGCAGATATTGTTTACAGATCTCTGGTTGTAGTGAAATCATGGACACATTATTCATTTGTACACAGCCACAAAATGGAGCAATGTGTGCATGATTTCACTGCAACCAGAGATCTGTGAACAATATCTGCACAATTATCTGTGTGTGTGACGTGGCCCTTAGAGGTCTCATAAAATGGACACACAAACCAAAATTTTGTTTTTAGAAAATGCTAAAATAATTAACCACTAAAATAAAATAAAAATGTACATAAGTTTGGTGTTATTGTATTCATACTAGAGAATTTTGTAAAAAAAAAAAAAAAGCCCCATTTTGCATATCATAAACAAATTTAGAAATACGTTTTCTAAAGATCTGTTGATGTATGGCAACTATACAGCCAAGTAATTTTGATATGTACCCACAACTGTTGGTGCTTCTGGTGGCATGAACAACCTGGCAGGTTCCTTTTAAGCTACAAGTCTGCAGTCACACTGTATATGCCACTCTTTGTGACTGCAGACATGTGAATCCTCACATCGCTAGCACTGCAGGCTGTGAGTATTCTTCAGTACATGCCCCAGGATCATATGCCAACTAGATGGGCGTGGGCAAACAACTTTGAGATACATTTTTAATAATTTTTTTTCAACACCTGTGGCATCCTTGACAGCGCCCGGATAGTAGCAAAGATCATTCTTCATCTATTGAGCCCTAAAGGAGGACCGTTAACTAATTTTATCAGGTTAAACTGGCCACATCATGTAATAATTTCCATAATGTAATAATCATGTAATAATTATATCATTGTCATAGTTTAGTTTCTTATCTCTGTTGTGGAGATATTAGCTTGAAATGTTTCATATCTGATTACTAAGACCAGAGGGTGTTAACAAAGGTTCTTCTCTGGGAGCAGTTACTTTTTCCTCTGCATAGTGTTGATTAACCATAATTCAGTGAATAAAAAGAACATGCCCCAGGGAAAGTCAAAGACAGGTTTCTCTGAGTGAGACATGTACTGACATATAGTCTAGCTCTCCTCGTTGATCTCAGTGCTAACATTTACTGAAACTACAAGCAAATGAAGGACATAGAGCAGGACTTTGAGTCATGAACACTTTCTGAATCGGCAGCTCTCAACCCAGGTCACTGTCAGCTCTTCTCTACTCATCCTTTTCCCATACTGACAGAACCAATCATGGTGGGTTTGGCCAATTTTAGCTTTTCTTTATTGTTTTTTTTTCCCATACACTTTCCTCACAAGAAAACTTAGCAATATCCAAATGGTGGGGTCTGATACCTGGCACTCCCAAAGATTTGCTTTTACAAGCTCTGGCAGTGGTCAGATATAAATATTGAATGGAGCTGCAATACAAAGCCCTGTTCAATGTGTAGATGCCATTGCTGAGCACTTCAGATCAGCTCTCATTCAAGAGAATAATTAAGAAATTATGAGCTTATTTGCAGTACCCAACTAATCAGTAAGGATTAGTATGGGACAATTATGAAAGACATTTTCAGATGTATGTGGGGCACCTGAGCTCAGGGCTGCCACTAGGAATTTCGGGGCCCCCTAAGGGGTAAAATTTTGGGGCCCCCCTGAGACTCCACCCAATCTCTGCCTCCACCAACCTCCACCCAGGCCCTGCCTCCATCCAGGCTCCGCCTCCACCCCTCGAACCTTTCATTATTTCACTGCTACTATTGGAAAAACTCCCCTTCTGCACCACGTCCTCCCCAGTCACACATTATTCTCTTTCTATACATTGCTCTTTATGTGAGCTGAGGAGGGATGTGAACAATAAATGCCACATGAGGCAGAATAATACTGGTGGTGTTATTTATTACCCTGTACAGGGGTGGCGGACATTTGGAAATTCCTACCATCATTCAGGGGCTGCACATCACCATAAAAATTACCCGGCTACATTTAATTAATTAATTACCTCACCTAATTTGATGGCTGCAGCTGTTTCTCTGTGTCCTGTGATGTTCGGTGATATCTGATCTTCCAGGTTTGTGTTGGTCTGGAGCGCAGTCGACTCTGTGACAATAACTTTTGTAAATCAAATACATTCAATAGGAGACTGCTATATATACATCATACAGGAGAAACTGAGGGCATATACAGCACTGTAGAGGGCTAGGGGCACACAGACTGGGCTTGAGCTGAGCTCTGCAGTAGCCACAGGGATATATGATCTCTCCCCAGGCCCCCCCCATTGAGGGGGTGAGCTGAGCTCTGGAGGCAGGGGCCACAAGCTTCCAGAAAATGGCCGCGGATCTTGTTCTGCACATGCACCGCCTCCGCGGCCATTTTCTGGAAGTCTGGACAATAGAGGCCGAGTCACAGCTTGGCAATGCCCCTCTCTGTGCATGTCTCTCCCCCATGTGTGCAGTCTCTCCCCTCTCTGTACCTGTCACCCCCTTTGCGCAGTCTCTGTCCCTCCTGTTTGCTGTCTCCCCCCTGTGCCTGTCTCCAACCTGTGCACTGTGTCCCACCTGTCTGCTGTGTCTCTCTCCTGCTCCTGTCTCCCCCCTGTGCCTGTCTGTCCCCACTGCACCTGTCTCCTGCCTGTGTGCTGTGTCCCTGTGACAGATGACAGACACACACATACAGTACACAGATGACAGACACACATACAGCACACGGACGACAGACACACATACAGCACACGGACGACAGACACACAGCACACGGACGACAGAGACAGCACACGGATGACAGAGACAACACACGGACGACAGAGACAGCACACGGACGACAGAGACAGCACACGGACGACAGAGACACAGCACACGGACGACAGAGACACAGCGCACGGACGACAGAGACACAGCGCACGGACGACAGAGACACAGCGCACGGACGACAGAGACACAGCGCACGGACGACAGAGACACAGCCCACGGACGACAGAGACACAGCACTCGGACGACAGAGACACAGCACACGGATGACAGAGACACAGCACACGGACGACAGAGACACAGCACACGGACGACAGAGACACAGCACACGGACGACAGAGACACGGCACACGGACGACAGAGACACAGCACACGAATAACAGAGACACAGCACATGAATAACAGAGACACAGCACACAGATGACAGAGACACACAGCACACAGATGACAGAGACACACAGCACACAGATTACACAGAGACACAGCACACAGATGACACAGAGACACACAGCACACAGATGACAGAGACACACAGATGACACAGAGACACACAGCACACAGATGACAGAGACACACAGCACACAGATGACAGAGACACACAGCACACAGATGACACAGAGACACGCAGCACACAGATGACAGAGACACACAGCACAGAGATGACAGAGACACACAGCACAGAGATGACACAGAGACACACAGCACACAGATGACAGAGACACACAGCACACAGATGACACAGAGACACACAGCACACAGATGACAGAGACACACAGCACACAGATGACACAGAGACACACAGCACACAGATGACACAGAGACACACAGCACACAGATGACACAGAGACATAGCACACAGATGACAGAGACACACAGATGACAGAGACACACAGCACACAGATGACAGAGACACACAGCACACAGATGACAGAGACACACAGCACACAGATGACACAGAGACACACATCACACAGATGACAGAGACACACAGCACACAGATGACAGAGACACACAGCACACAGATGACACAGAGACACACAGCACACAGATGACACAGAGACACAGCACACAGATGACAGAGACACACAGCACACAGATGACACAGAGACACACAGCACACAGATGACACAGAGACACACAGCACACAGATGACAGAGACACACAGCACACAGATGACAGAGACACACAGCACACAGATGACACAGAGACACACAGCACACAGATGACACAGAGACACACAGCACACAGATGACACAGAGACAGCACACAGATGACAGAGACACACAGATGACAGAGACACACAGCACACAGATGACAGAGACACACAGCACACAGATGACAGAGACACACAGCACACAGGTGACAGAGACACACAGCACACAGATGACACAGAGACACACAGCACACAGATGACAGAGACACACAGCACACAGATGACAGAGACACACAGCACACAGATGACAGAGACACACAGCACGCAATTGACAGAGACACACAGCACACAGATGACACAGAGACACAGCACACAGATGACACAGACACACAGCACACAGATGACACAGAGACACACAGCACACAGATGACACACAGCACACAGATAACAGAGACACACAGCACACAGATGACACAGAGACACACAGCACACAGATGACACAGAGACATAGCACACAGATGACAGAGACACACAGATGACAGAGACACACAGCACACAGATGACAGAGACACACAGCACACAGATGACAGAGACACACAGCACACAGATGACACAGAGACACAGCACACAGATGACACAGAGACACACAGCACACAGATGACACAGAGACACACAGCACACAGATGACAGAGGCACACAGCACACAGATGACAAAGAGACACACAGATGACACAGAGACACACAGATGACACAGAGACATAGCACACAGATGACAGAGATACACATGACAGAGACACACAGCACACAGATGACAGAGACACACAGCACACAGATGACACAGAGACACACAGCACACAGATGACAGACACACACACAGCACACGGATGACAGACACACACACAGCACACGGATGACAGACAGACACAGCACATGACACACATATTATTATTATTATTATTATTAATTTATATAGCGCCATTATATTCCATGGCGCTTTACATGTTAAAAGGGCAGACCAGGACAAGTAACATAGTAACAATACAAGTAACAATAAATGTTGACAATTCAGTTGTACAGAAACAAGAGGGGAGAAATCCTGTCCACAAAGGCTCACAGTCTACGAGGGGCAGCTGGGGATACAGTAGGAGGGGGAAATTCCAGTCATGAGGCGGTGTGGTGGACCGGGTCTTATTGCAGGTGGTAGGCTTGGCGGAACAGGTGGGTCTTCAGGCTTCTTTTGAAGGTTCCCAGGGTAGGAGAATGTCTGATGTGTTGGGGCAGTGAGTTCCAGAGTCTGGGTGAAGCACGAGAGAAATCCTGTATGCGGTTGTGCGAAGAGGAGATGAGGGGGGAGTAGAGGAGAAGCTCTTGGGAGGATCGCAGGTTGCGTGAGGGTAGGTAACAGGAGACCATGTCAGAGATGTATGGAGGGGACAGGTTGTGAATGGCTTTGTATGTCATGGTTAATGTTTTAAACCGGGATCTCTGGGAAGCAGGGAGCCAATGAAGGGCTTGGCAGAGGGGGGAGACAGGGGAGTAGCGGGGAGACAGATGGATTAGGCGGGCAGCGGAGTTCAAGATAGATTGGAGGGGTGCAAGGGAGGTATTAGGGAGGCCGGTGAGCAGGAGGTTGCAGTAATCGAGGCGGGAGATGATGAGAGCGTGAATAAGGGTTTTTGCAGTGTCGTGGTCAAGGAAAGTGCGAATCCTATAGATGTTTTTGAGCTGAAGTCGGCAGGAGGTGGCGAGGGCCTGGATGTGGGGCTTGAAGGAGAGGGAAGAGTCAAGGATAACCCCGAGGCACTTGGCATGGGGAACTGGAGAGAGAGAGCAGTCGTTGACGACGATGGATAGGTCAGGTAGTGAGGGGGAGCATCTTGGGGGGAAGACTATGAACTCGGTTTTGTCCATGTTCAGCTTAAGGAAGCGAGCAGAGAAGAAGGATGAGATGGCGGACAGGCAGTGTGGAATTTTGGATAGAAGGGAGGCGATGTCAGGACCAGACAGGTAGATTTGGGTGTCGTCGGCGTAGAGGTGATATTGGAGGCCATGGGACTCAATGAGTTGCCCTAGACCGAGAGTGTAGATTGAGAACAGTAATGGTCCAAGAACCGAGCCCTGGGGGACCCCGACAGATAGGGGGTAGGGCGAGGAGGATGTGTGGGAGTGGGTGACGCTGAAGGTGCGGTCTGTTAAGTATGAGGAGATCCAAGAGAGGGCAAGGTCCGTGATGCCAAGAGATTGCAGGATCTGTAGTAGAAGGGAGTGGTCAACAGTGTCGAAGGCGGCTGACAGGTCGAGGAGGAGGAGGACAGAGTAGTGGCGCTTGCTTTTGGCAGTCAGTAGGTCATTTTTGACTTTGGTCAGGGATGTTTCAGTGGAGTAGAGGGGTCGGAAGCCAGATCACATCACACTCATACATGATATCTGTATCACAAACACATATATATACTCACTCTCTTCTTCATAATCATCGTGTACCCAGTGAGGGAGGCCTGTAGTGGAAATCAGCAGATGATGTCTGTACACACATTCTGGAGGCTCCAGGCAGCCATCTTCTCTCCCCCTCCCCTACTCCCGACTGCTGAGCTGGTGGTGACATTATAGGAGGAGGAGGGGTGCTCCTGTGGCTGCTCACTTCACTCCCCTCTCCTCATGCTTTCTGCAAGCTCTTGTTGTCCCCCCACTTGGCTCCGCCTACCCAAATGATGATGTGCAGAATAGATGAGGTGGAAGAGGAGACCAGAGGAACAGCTGAAGAGGTGCCAATCTGTTCAACAAGGAGGTGCTCAGTGACGTGCACTTCCTGGTCGGGAAGGGAGCGGCCAGCTAGTAGATCCCCGCACACAGGTACTCATCAGTGGGGGGAGCGATCATGCAGCTCAGGGGCCCTCTGGCCGAGAAGGGGGGCGGGCCTCCTTGCTCCCAATAGCCACGCCCCCCACCAGCATGGCCGGGCCCCTCCTGCCCCAGTCTAATGGCCACGCCCCCTGCAGTCAGGCCCCGGGCCCCTCACTGCAGTACGGGCTGTAACCCCCTAGTGGCGGCCCTGCCTGAGCTATATCAAGTGGTGGCAGCTTCTGAGTCTGAAGGTGGACTCCCATTTCATCTTACAAACTGATGTGTTCAGAAAGTCTACATCCATTTCTGCCTTAATTCATGCTTCCTCTGCACACAGTCCAGCCACTATCAGATCTGTCTTGGTTGAGCAGTTCCTCAGGATGAGATGGGTCTGTTCCACTGAGTCCATCTTTGTGAAAACAGGCAAATGATTTTAAAACCAGGTTTCAACAGAGGGGATATAGTTGGTTGAGCATTAAAAATGGGTTTAAGGGGCCTTTCACACTTGCAGTTTTTTCCTGATTTGAAAGATCAGGAAAAACCTGATTCTTACAGTATTTTGCCCATTCACTTTAATTTTGTCAGGTAGAATTGTGTTGCTTCATGTTTTCTCCTGAAATCATTAAAGAGAATGGGAAAAAAAATGAATCCTGTAAGAATCAGGTTTTTTCCTGATCTTCCAAATCAGGAAAAAACCGCAAGTGTGAAAGGCCCCTAATATGGCCAAAATGTTCCATGTGATCAACTAATACAACCCTTAATGGTGGGGTTACACATCCCGATATCGCGGCGATATCGGAGCCAACGACGCGGGAGCGCGTATTTAGTGCACGTTTCTCCCTGCATCGTATCGACGATTTACACGCCGCGATATCTGGATACAACGTCCCGACGATGTGTACGCCCACCAACCCAGGAACAACCATTTAACATGGGAGTGAATGGGTGACGTCAGCGTACACATCGTAGTTGGGCTGTTACACGCTACGATGCTGCTACAACGGCTATGCGATATCGGGGAGTTGAATAGCTCGGCTATTCAACCCCGATATCGTTTTGGCATCGTTCCATATATCGGGTCCAACTCGCGACCCACGTGACTTTTTGTCGGAGTTGGATCGGAGTTGGACGCCGATATCGCGGCGTGTAAACCCGCCATAAGACTTAGGCTGGCTTCACACTACAGTTTTTTACTGATCAGTGTCCATCAGTGTTTGGGTGCCAAAACCAGGAGCGTCTCCAAAACTCAGAACAGGTGTCAATCTTTCAATTATAGTTTTTCTCTGCAAGTTCCTTTCCTGGTTCCTCTCCAGGTTTTTGCATCCAAACACTGATGGACACTGATCAGTGAAAATCTGCAATGTGAAACCAGCCTTAAAGGGGATAGAGAAGGCAAAGTTAGATTTATTTCCACTAATAACTGAGTGGCATACTATGAGATCAATTCTCAATAAACACCAATCACTTTTGAAAACAGAGCCCTCTTTACTGAAACAGCTTGCTGAAGCTCCCTTCATGACACCAAGTAGATCGAAAAATCCCAGGGACCTATTAGTCCACAGCCACTACGTCCCCTTCTACCTAATCTCTTTGGTTTTTCTTGTTGCCAATGCCTTGTGTGCGCCAATGGCTATCTTAGCTCTACCTTTAACTCTGCTGATCGTAACGTCATGTCAACATTGATCATTAAATCACTTGTGGTACTACACACTTAGTCAGTGGCGTAACTTCAGGCTCAGGGGCCCTGATGCGAAAGCTGCAACAGGGCCCCCAATTATTGGAAATCTTTAATAGTATTAGTCTTTTTCTATAGGCCAAAGGGACTTTTGGGGCCCCCCTAGGCTGCAGGGCCCGGGTGCGATCGCAACCCCTGCACCTATTGTAGTTACGCCCCTGCACTTAGTATATTATGCCACGTGTGGGTGCCTCAAGTTGTATGTTACACTCAACTCTCGCAGGCTTAGGGTCATGCTACGTGAGCACGTTAGAGACATTGGCATGGCTAGGTTAGTGGAAGATCCCTCCACCTTGAAGACACTGCCACATTACTTTATAACATTTCAGACCTGTAATCCTAAATCTTTGAAAATATGTGTATAGAAGTTATACATGGAAGAAGTATGGGTGGTAGCCTCAAAACCTTAAAGCCCAACAGGAGACAAAATGAATAGTTACCTTGGACACCTCAGTCCCAGACGGTCTCATCACATCTCTGAGTTTTGTCTCCTTGTAGCCTGTCACCAGTCTCATTGTATTTTGTTTTCAATGCTGTGATTTGTTAAATTTAATGTCGCTCATTTGGTTTTCCCTTAATCTTTCTGTTGACAGTCATTTATTTACACCTATTATTTTTGGAGGACGATATGTATATCTGTCATAATTCTGTATCTTTCTCATCATAGTGGATATGTGTTCTCATTTATTTGCAACATTATATTACATGGATACATCTGTGGGCAGTATATGTATTGTATTCTATATGTAACTCGATGGATTATCTGTTACTTGGATTTATATGTCTTACCTGGACTGATAATGTATCTTTGATGCTGCTTCATTATGCAGCACTGCCTGTTTGGTGTATTTGTAGGGTTATTTTTTCCTGCAGGTTGCTCCAAGCGATATCTGGGTTTTAACCCGTACCATCATTCTATTTGTCAAGATGTTGGGAAAAGGGTGTGTAACAGTCCGCGCTGCCAGGTCCACTTGCACTCCAAAGAACACACGTGTAGGTGATGTTCAAACAGTTTTCCTTTATTTTCTCCGACGCGTTTCGGTGCCCTCCTGGCACCTTCCTCAGGAATATCATTCTATTTGTGACATATGTGTGCGAGTTTTAGTGACGCGTCGCCCACTCCCACTCAGCATCTCTTTAAATTGTAGGCTGTCAGCTGCCTATAATATACTATATTTATTTTTTTTTTACTATATATACTACCTCTTATTGCTGCAGCTACATCCTGTATGTTTGTCTGTGCCCATTGTGAATACCGTCCCTGCTTGATGATAGTATTACATTACTGAGGATACTTTGGTCCACATTTGGACACTTTTTCTAAACTATTACCGTATATCCCTATGGCTGGGGTCACACACACAGATATCTGGGCAGATATTGTTCACAGATCTCTGGTTGCAGTGAAATCATGGACAGATTGCTCCATTTGTACACAGCCACACAATGGAACCATGTGTCCATGATTTCACTACAACCAGAGATCTGTGAAAAATATCTGCCCAGATATCTGTGTGTGTGACCCCAGTCTATAGGGGATTTTGTGTTCATTGGCAGGCATTTATGTTGTCATTCCCTTGCACTTGCACTTTTTAGATTATATATTTTTGTATCTAAGGGTGCTTTCACATCAGCAGTTATTTCAAATCGCGGCAGATGCGGTGAAAAAACCGCATCTGCCGCGATTACCGCATACCGGCTGCACTTGCGGCGCAGTAGTGGTAAACGCCATACAAGGTATAGGCGGACTTGCAGCAGGTGCGGCAAGTGCGGTTTTGGCACTTGCGGCAGGTGCGGCCGCGAAAAAAAATGCAGTCAGCCGCGGTTTTTTTCGCGGCCGCACCTGCCGCAAGTGCAAAGCCGCACTTGCCGCACC
>JARQOC010000005.1:167964940-168116661 GCA_033576535.1 Allobates femoralis | reverse complement strand
CATCAGCAGCCTCCACTAGCAGCCTCTCTCCCCCTCCATCATCAGCCTCTCTCCCTCCTCCACCAGCAGCCTCTCTCCCTCCTCCACCAGCAGCCTCTCTCCCCCTCCATCACCAGCCTCTCTCCCTCCCCCCATCACCAGCCTCCACCAGCAGCCTCTCTTCCCCCTCCATCAGCAGCCTCACTCCCCCCTCCATCAGCAGCCTCTCACTCCCTCCATTAGCAGCCTCTCTCCCCCCTCCATCAGCAGCCTCTCTCCCTCCTCCACCAGCAGCCTCTCTCCCCCCTCCATCACCAGCCTCTCTCCCTCCCCCCATCACCAGCCTCCACCAGCAGCCTCTCTCCCCCCTCCATCAGCAGCCTCACTCCCCCCTCCATCAGCAGCCTCTCACTCCCTCCATCAGCAGCCTCTCTTTCCCCTCCACCAGTAGCCTTTTGCTCTGTGAGTGCTCACCTGCTTTCTTCTTCCTGGCTTCCATGTTCTACGCAGCACTCTGCTGAGCTGATCCATCTGCTTGTAGTGTGGGGAGATGACCTCAGACACGCTACAGCATCGCAGAGTAGGGGGCAGATTGGAGCTGTCGGACCCTGGAATTCCAACTCAGGTACTTCCAGGGTCAGACAGCGACATGTAAACACAGGTGCGTGCGTGCCCCATCCCGAAACCACCCTCCTCTGTAAAGACAGCGGATATGCTAGACTGTCTAACAGAGGAGGAGGGAGGTTTAAAAAAAGAAATAAAACATTTATTTTCATCCAGGCCTTACCGGGCCTCCCCCTCATGCCGGGCCCCGTCGCAATTGCGACCCTTGCAACCATGGTAGTTACGCCACTGCTCCTCCTGATCCTTTCTGTGCTATCTCTCCGACCTCAATATGTCTGGAAGTGGCTTCCCCCGTGGTGCGTTCCCAACGTGGTGTTGATGGGCTACCTGGTTGATCCTGCCAGTAGCATATGCTTGTCTCCAAGATTAAGCCATGCATGTGTAAGTACACACGGACGGTACAGTGAAACTGCGAATGGCTCATTAAATCAGTTATGGTTCCTTTGATTATTCCAAACCGTTGACTCGGACAACTGTGGTAATTCTAGAGCTAATACGTGCAAAAGAGCACTGACCGCCAGTGATGCGTGCACTTAAGACCAAAACCAATCCGGGGTCCCGAGTGTGGTGTCGGAATGGTCCTCCTCTGCCTCCCCCTGCCGAGCTCTCCCCGTAAAGCGTTACGGCTCTGGATAACCTCGGGCCAATCACATGTCCCCGTGACGGCGACGATCCGTTCGGGTGTCTGGCCTATCAACTTTCAATGGTACTTTCTGTGCCAACCATGGTGATCACAGGTAACGAAGAATCAGGGTTCGATTCCGGAGAGGGAGCCTGAGAAACAGCTACCACATCCAAGGAAGGCAGCAGGCACGCAAATTACCCACTCACGACCCGGTTAAGTAGTGATGAAAAATAACAATACAGGACTCTTTCGAGGCTCTGTAATTGGAATGAGTACACTTTAAATCCTTTAATGAGAAGCTATTGGAGGGCAAGTCTGGTGCCAGCAGCCGTGGTAATTCCAGCTCCAGTAGCGTTCACTAAAGCTGCTGCAGTTAAAAAGCTTGTATATGGATCTTGGGACACAGGGGCTGCCTCACGGAGATTCCTCGTCTTTTCGTTCCCCTTTGCCGGGGAGGAAAGGGGGGGGGACGTGGCTTCGTCTCACCAACCCCAGGAAACACTCGACTAAAGACCTCAGATCAGATATGGCGACCTGCTGAATTTAAGCATATTACTAAGCGGAGGAAAAGAAACTAACCAGGATTCTCTCAGTAACGGCGAGTGAAGAGGGAAGAAATCCCCGTCCACCCAGCGGGCATCGAGAAATGTGGCGTACGAGAGACCGGACCACCCCGCCGTCGCTCGGGAGCCCGAGTCCTTTTAGCATTGGCCCTAGCCCGCGGACAGTGGTAGGCCGGTAGCGGACCCCGGCGCAGCGGGACCTGGTCTCCCAGGAGTCAGGTTGTTTGTGAATATAGCCAAAAACGCGTGGTAAACTACATCTAAGGCTAAATACTGGCGTGAAACCAATAGTGGACAAGTATTGTGAGGGAAAGTTGAAAAGAACTTTTAAGAGAGAGTTCAAGAGGGTGTGAAATCACTAAGAGGTAAACAGGTGGGGCCCGTGCTGTCCGCTCGAAGGATTCAGCCAGGCAGGTTCGGCGTCGGCCATCCCGTGTCCCGCACTACTTCACTCCCCGGTTTGCCCCAGTGGCTTGCCTTCTGCTCTGCCCCTTCTCCGTGGGGTGTCGAGGTCAGGGGTGCCGCCGTAGCTGGGGGCTGGGGTGCGGATGTGGCCCACGCGGCTTTGGCCATCGCATGGTGCATTTCCCCTGCGGCGGTGTGCCGTGACCGGCTACGGGCCGGCTGTGAAGGTCTCCGGGGCTTGGAAGGTGGCCAGGTGGTTGCTCTCAGGTGCGGGGCTCACGCCCTCCCGGCGTTACATCCCCCTCTCAGGAGCAGCAGTCACCAGGGGCCGAGGGAGACGACCGCTGGTAGCTGGTTCCCTCCATCCAGGCAATGAGAATTTTGAAGGCCGAAGTGGAGAAGGGTTCTCTTTTCTTTATGAACGGCAGGCCGCCCTGGAACGGGTTCGCCCCGAGAGAGGGGCCCAAGCCTTGGAAAGCGTTGCAGTTCCGGTGGCGTCCGGTGAGCTCTTGCTGGCCCTTGAAAATCCGGGGGAGTTGGTGTAAATCTCGCCCTGGGCCGTAACCATATCCGCAGCAGGTCTCCAAGGTGAACAGCCTCTGACATGTGTTACGTGTTGACTGCTTTGTAGTATGGAAGTGCTGCTGCTGTAGGTTTAAATGAAGCCTTTTTTTCCCTGCTCAGTGTGAGTAGATGAGGCTAATGAGCAGAGCATGTAGTAGCAGGTGTGTGTGAATGCTTAGGTATACTGAAGGGAGTGTCTGAGCCCCTCAGCCTTAAATGGATCAGCTGACATCACCTGTGTTGCTGATTTGAGTTCACATCTGGACTGTGACCTGGTGTGAACAGATGCTGATCTGAAGATGCTGTGTTTTTTTTTTCTGTTGGAAGTTGCTGGGCTCCGTGGTCTGTGGTAGAGGTAGGTGCTTAGGCCTAGGGCTTCTCACTTTAGGGACTTAGGCTGGCGGCTCAAACCTCCTCACCCTCAGAGATACCTTGGAGATCAGGACAAGTCAGGGACCCCAGTATAAGGGCCAGAGCAGGCTCCCCTGACTCCTTACGCCCAGCTCCCTCCTACTTCTGGGCACCCCGCCCCCCCCAGCATGACAGCATGTTGGAACAATGTAGGTAGGGGAAGTTGGTAAGTCAGATCCATAACTTCGGGATAAGGATTGGCTTTAAGGGCTGGACCTTTCGGGCTGGGGCGCGAAGTGGGGCTGGGGGCACGCCGTGGCTCGATGAGGCGCTGCCGCCCGCTTCCTCTGTGCGATCTCCAGCCTGCCTCCAGCCGCCCTCTCCTCTCCCCACTCTCCCTCCCCATCGCCCATGAGGGAGCGTGCTTGGAGGGCGTCGGGGATCCAGGGGACAGGCGGATGGGGGGGCCGGGCACGGTCGGGCGGGCGGAGGAAAAGAAACTAACCAGGATTCCCTCAGTAACAGTGAGTGAAGAGGGAAGAGCTCAGCGCCCAATTCGGGCATCGGGAAATGTAGCATATGGGAGACCAGACCACCCCGCCGTCGCTCAGGGGCCTGAGTCCTTTTAGCAGTGGCTAAATCTGTGGACGGTGGTAGTCCGGTAGCGGCCCCCGACGCAGTGGTACACGGTCTCCCAGGAAACAGGTTGTTTGTCAATGCAGCCCAAAGCGGGTGGTAAACTCCATCTAAGGCTAAATACCGGCGCGAGACAGATAGCGGACAAGTACTGTGAGGGAAAGTTGATAAGAACTTTGAAGAGAGAGTTCAAGAAGACGTGAAACTGCTAAGAGGTAAACGGGCGGGGTCCGTGTGGTCCGCTCAGAGGATTCAGCCAGGCAGGTTTGGCATCAGCCGTTCTGTGTCCCGGGCTATTCCCTCCCCGGCTCATCCTGGCGGCTTTCCTTCCACGCTGTCCCTCCTCTGAGGAGTGTCGGGGTCGGGGGTGCCGCCATCGCAGTCTGGGGTGTGATTGTGGCCCGAGCACCTCCGGCCTTTACATGGTGCACTTCGTCCGTGGCAATGTGCCGCGAATGGCTCCGGGCCGGCTGTGAAGGCCTTGGGGGCTTGGAAGGTGGCCGGGCGGTTTTGCTCACGCTCTCGGGTGCGTGGCTCACGCTCTGCCGGTGTTACGTTCCCCTCTCGGCAGCCGAAGTCGCTATCACATGGGGCCGAGGGAGGCGAACTATTAGAAGGACTCAGGTCCCTCAGCGACAGCGGGGTGGTACGGTCTGCCGTACACCACATTTTCCGACGCCCGCCGGGTGGACGAGGATTCGGCGATGGGCTCTTCTCTCTTCACTCGCCATTACTGAGAGAATCCTGGTTAGTTTCTTTTCCTCCACTTAGTAATATGCTTAAATTCAGCGGGTTGCCACGTCTGATTTGAGGTCTTTAGTCGAGTGTTTCCCGGGGTTGGTGAGGCGAAGCCGTGTCCCTCCCCTTTCCTCCCCGGTGAAGGGGAATGAAAAGAGGAGGAAGCTCTGTGAGGCAGCCCCTGTGTCTCCACAGACAGCCTCCCGGCGCTCTCTGAGGGACGGGTTCGGCAACCGGCAGAGGGTGCGCCCTCTTTGGGAGGGGTGGGTCTGGCCTTGGGGGGAACGTAAGGGGAGCAGAGAGAGAAAGACGAGCTCGCCCCTCTCTTTCTCCCTTGCAAGCCCCAGCGGTGCTATGGAGGCGATCGATGGAGGGGTGACCCTCAGACAGGCGTAGCCCCTGGTGCAACCCAGGGCCGCAAGGTGCGTTTGAAGTGTCGATGTTCAATGTGTCCTGCAATTCACACTAATTCTCGTAGCTAGCTGACGTGTGAGCGAAGTGATCCACCGTTAAGAGTCACACTTTTTTTCTGGTAAAAGTAGGGGAGCCGACGGGCGCCGCTGCCTCTTGGAGTGTGTCGGATGGCCGCGGATCGAAAAGGCGTGGGGTTTGGGGGGTTTTCCTCTCGGGCCCTCTTGCCCCGGGCGCTCGGCCTCCGACATCCCTCCGGCGGGGAGGAGGACTGAGAAGGGCTCGCAGCAAACTCCTCTGGAACCCCGTCGCCCGGCGCGGTTTCCGTCTCGGGGAAGGCCCATCGGTTTCAGAGGCGGGGATCCCTTGAGGGAAAACGGGGCTCGGCGACAGAGGAAGGGGGCCCCCCTCCCGGCATGGTTGTCATCTGGGGCGCACTGTCCACGCTGCCGAAGCAGGAGGGCCCACCTCCCGCCCCACCCCTCGTGGGTGTGTGCGGGCCGGTCGCCAGGGGTCCGCAGCGATGTCGGTGACCCACCCGACCCGTTTTGAAACATGTACCAAGGAGTCTAACACACACGCGAGTCCGAGGGCTCGACGTGAAACCCTGTGCCACAATGAAGGTGAAGGCCGGGGTGCCCGAGCCGAGGTGGGATCCCGCCGCCTGCTCCGGGGTGGTTTACAACAGCGGGCGCACCACCGGCCCACTTCGCCCGCTCCGTCGGGGAGGTGGAGCACAAGCGTACGCGATAGGACCCGAAAGATGGTGAACTATGCCTGGGCAAGACGAAGCCAGGGGAAACTCTGGTGGAGGTCCACAGCGGTCCTGACGTGCAAATCAATCGTCTGACCTGGGTATAGGGGCGAAAGACTAATCAAACCATCTAGTAGCTGGTTCCCTCCATCCGGGCAAGGGCCCAGGCAGAGCTGCCACGGGTGCAGGTCTTGGTGGTAGTAGCAAATATTCAAATGAGAACTTTGAAGGCCGAAGTGGAGAAGGGTTCCATGTGAACAACAGTTAAACATGGGTCAGCCGGACCCAAGTGATGGGAGAGCGCCGTTCCGAAGGGATGAGTGATGGCCTCTGTCGCCCTCGGCCGATCAAAAGGGGGTCGGGTTCAGATCCCCAAACCCAGAGCGGCGGAGACGGGTGCCCCACCAACTTCCCGTCCCCCCTAAACAAGGGGGCGGGTGGTGAGGGCACCTAGAGTGGCAATGCAAATGATCCCGGAGAAGCCCACGGGAGCCCCAGGGAGAGTTCTCTTTTCTTTGTGAAAGGCAGGGCGCCCTGGAAAGGAGAATTGCGGTAAATTATCGTTGGGACTTAGTCAAAATTCAGAAAAGGGAAGTCGGCAAGTCAGATCCATAAGTTCGGGATAAAGATTGGCTCTAAGGGCTGCGTCGGTCGGGCTGGGGTGCGAAGCGGGGCTGGGCGCGTGCTGCGGCTGGATGAGGTTCTGCCATCCGCTCCCTCCGTGCGACCTCCGGCTTGCCCCCAGCCGCCCGCTCCTTTCCCTGCTCTCCCATACCCATCACCCATGAGGGGCGCCTGGGGGTCACGGGGCTGGGCGGCCGGGCGAAACGGGCACAGTCGGGCGGGGGGTCCAGGCAGGTGGTGTCAGCAACTCTGGATGTGCGCTGCTCCCTTCCCGTGTATCGCCATGGCTGCGGCGGGTGCTTCTCCTCCGCCCCCTTCCTTCCTTGCTGGGGTTCGTTTCCCCGGCGGGGCCGCAGTGGGGGAGCCGGGCCGAACGACGCCTCATCTCGGCCGGCGCCTAGCAGCTGACTTAGAACTGATGCAGACCAGGGGATGGGTGTTGATGCGATTTGATTTCTGCCCAGTGCTCTGAATGTCAAAGTGAAGAAATTCAATGTAGTGTAGGTAGACGGCAGGAGTAACTATGACTCTCTTAAGGTAGCCAAATGCCTCATCATCTAATTAGTGACGTGCATGAATTAATAAACGAGATTCCCACTGTCCCTACCTTCCATCTAGCAAAACCACAGCCAAGGGAACGGGCTTGGCGGAATCAGCGGGGAAAGAATACCCTGTTGAGGTGCACCTTTGACCAAAACCCGAGGGTTCACGTCCCGTTGGCAACAGGCTTGACCTGAAATGTTGCTGAAAGGCAACAAAACTTGACTTTTTGTTGCAAACGGGACACAAGATGGCCGATTTTTGTTGCCTGTTTGCAACAGGATTAACCTTAGTACATTGGATTTTTGGAAAATCGTCCGAAAGAGTAAATGAGGAAGCATCACCCACTGTCCTATAGTAATATATAGGGACTGATGGGGAAAATTTGTTATTCGGCATTTCGGGATGCTTACGCATGCGGGTGGGGGAGCTAAATATTTTTCAGGGTTCAGGGAAAATTTCTGCTTAAAACCGCACGCTCTGTGGCATGAAATATCGCTCCTGAGGGGGTCTACGCAATAAAAATGCAAAAAAAATAAGATATTTGCCCAATAGCCAGCCTTCATTAATTTGTTGAAAATGTGTGTTCTGTGGAAATTCCACCGGGTGGCACTGTTGCACAACATTTTTATTTTTTAATATAGGAATATTTTTTTTTTTTTAATAACACAGACCATGAGGGCTGGCTATCAAGGTGCCCATAGCTCTTTCTAGCCAGCCCTCAAGTTTTTTTTTTTTTTTTTTTTTTTTTTTTTTTAATAATACTGATGGTACCATCACATGGGGTGATCTCTGCGGCGATGTTGCTGGCAACTCACAGGAGCGCACACTTTTTTGGTGTGCTGCCATGGTTGCTATTGCGATGTCACATGCAGCGATATCGCCGGCAACGCATCTGCGATCTTGCCGGCAACTATCGCAGCCAGGGTTAAACTCTACCCTGGCAATGATCCATAACATGGGAGTCTATGGGGGAAGTTGCCAGCAACTGTTGGGAAACCTGGCGATATTGCTTAGGCAACTTATCGCTTTATTATCACCCTGTCACACGCGGCAACTCATGAGCGATGTTGCCGCTACTTAGTGTGGGAGTGTGGGAGGAAACCGGAGTACCTGGAGGAAACTCACGCAAACACGGAGAGAACATATGAACTAAAATGCTTTTTCTAACTATCATAAAGTCAGTTTGTCAGCCATGGAACATCTGAAGCTTCTCCAAAATCATTCGGTTTCACTCCATAATCGAACAATAGCACTGTCCCTGGGTTGATATCGCAATTAGCTACAAGAAGCATTGATGGGGTGTTACCATCAATTATAAATTTAAGGACAGGTTTCACTTTGTAATTTTTGAGTGAATGATTCATCTGTCACCCAAATGTAGAAAACATGTCTGGGTAACAACTGCACGGAGCCTCCCTGGCATCAAAACACCACTCCTTTTCACCAACAAAAAAAAAAACATATAACATTCGTCCTCGTTCAGAGTTGCCTGTATTTTGGTAGCCTCGGCTCCTTCTCTAAGCACTCCGTGATAGTCACAAATTACTTCTCCTCTTCTAAAAGCACGAGTTGTGCGCAGTCCTTGACCTTTACCTTATTCATTTACAATCATTAGGCCTGTCCACTTTTGCGATTTCAACTTTTCTTGAAGTCTGGCAATGTTCTCTGTATCCCCTCATTTTGGTTTACGTTTCCAATCACGTTGGACATCTACTAGGACAGGTAGATTAGACTTTCAATGCTGTTCATTCAGATAGAGCTTTAGATCTTCTTCTTTGGGGAAAAGCCTGAAATAATCTACAATAGAAAAAAAAATTGTAAAATATTCAGCGCACATAAAATATTCAGGCAGCATATCCCAAAGAATGCAATAACATCAACTAGACAGATTTAAATGTAAAGAAAGAGAAAAAAACACATTAAAAAAAAACTTACCGACAGCATTTGAATCCCTTAAATTGTATTGGTCCAGCCTCCACTGTGTGAAACGCTCTGTGTACTGACTGCAGGTCGACAGGGATGGTAATTGATTGTTAACTCCTACAGGGTACTTTTCAATTAATCTGTTGAAATGGAACTCTTTTTGAACATTGTCATTCTGTTGCACTGTCTCTTCCTCGTCGATTTCTTTCGCTTCAGAATGTCCCCGATTGCCGCCTTCTTCTCCTGTGATGTCAATGGAACTTCTTTAGAGTTAAAAAGAAAGATAGTAAGTTATAATATACTGAAAATGGTGTTGTTTCTCACCGGACTACTTAACCAAGAATTTGGAATTCATCATATACTAAAAGGCATAATTACTTTAAGGAAAGGTGCCACTATTTCTTTACTTGCATAAAAAATTATTATTATTATTACTATTAGCTAATAGCCCTGATGAAGTGGCAGATTTAAAGTCACGAAACGCGTAGGCAAATAAACCAGAACCTGATTAACCCTTTACTGGACTGGAAGTTTCTTGAGGTCAGGCGGACTACAAAGCCCAGCTTTTTCTTCGGTGGAAATCAAAGGCTGCATTATGCAATATGGATAATTAAAGAAGCTACATTATACTGTATGGAGGATTATAGAGACTACATTATATTATATGATGAAGTATAGAGGCTGCTTTAAATGTTGAGTACTATGGAGATTACATAATATTATATAAAGGCTGTATTATATTATATGGAGCTAACAAGTTATATGGAGGACTATGGGTGGTGCATTATAATATACAGAAGACTATGGGGATGTATTATTCTATATACAAGGCAATGGGAGGTGCATTATACAATATGGAGGACTATGTGGGGCCCATTTGCCATCCGTAAGGTATGCGGGGCCATTATGATATTTGAATGGATTTGTGGATCGCTATGAGGGAGCCTTTATACTTTATGGAGGACTATTTGAGGGCTACTATATTGTATGCAAGCAAATATACAGTGTGAAGGTTTGTGTGGGAACCCATGACACTATGTGGAAGCCTGTGTGGGGGTTATAATACTATGTGCAATGATAGTAGGGGCCATTTACTGCATGGAGGGCTGTATGGGGATCACATTTGAGGATTATACTGTGCTGGGGTCACCATTCATCGCCAGGGTAGTTGAGGGAGGTACAGTTGGGTCATCATACTGTGTGTGGATAGTACTGTGGAGGAATTAATTGTGGTGGCATCATACTGTCTCTGTTCGGTCTCCTACCCAGTGCCTTCTGTCTCTTCCTCATCGGTTTATCTTCACAGTCTTCTTCTTCCATGATGCTCACCCTCATGGGCAATGTACATCTGTGAAGTTAAAAAATGACAAGTTATGAAAAACTGATAAAGGTGTTGTTACCTACTAGACTACTTAACCAAGAATTTGGTAGGAATCATATATACTATAAGGCATAATTACTTAAGTCTCATGCAATGAAAAGATGGATTTTGGGAATGCCTTGGGGATAAAGTAAGGTCTCTTACTCAGAGGGTCCTGCTTGCTCATCTCCCTTCAGTGTAGACACTATTAACATCCCTGCAGCAAATGGAGATTTATCCACCATGTTGGGTCTGGACACAAAATGCACGTATGCATTGGCCTGGTCTCTTTCCACCTGCGAAAGACATTCTTCAGCCCACTTTTTGTTTTGTATGCGTTTATTGCCGTCAGCCATGTTTTTGCGGGCAGCTGATAACTGCGGAAAAAACATTTGTTAGTCTTGTTAAATGCTGGGCAGAGCAGAGAAGGAGGGCCTCATTTATTACGAACTTATTATGGAAGCGCTCCATGTCTTTGCCGGAACTCTTGATTTGTCGTCCTTTGCAGGATACAAAGAATGTAGGCACCGTATCTGCATCCTCAGGCTGATTAGTTGGCCTAATCTTCTCGAAATATGTATTGAAATTCTGTCAAAGTGAAACGTTGTGTTAAAGATACAATTGACAATGGCAAAACCTTAAAGAACATACAGCACAGCATTATATGAGTTATGTTTTTAACATTTACCTGCTCATCCTCATCCTGCAGTATCAAAAGGTTTTTTTGTCTTTACCACTGTTACAGTCTGTCCATCAACATCTAATTTCTCCCTCTCAAGCCAGTCTCTTAACTATAAGAAGAAAAACATAGAAAATACATAAGATATGGTGAAGCAGCATCTGTCAGCAATATGCTAAATTGGTTTATTAAATTAAGCTTACCATTAGATTTTTGGCCTCAGAGTATGAAGCTGAGTGATAAGGAGAAGACCCTAGCATATTATTATCTTCAGGCTGTTATTATCTAAAAGCATCTACGTAACCCATCTGAGGCCAAAAATCTAATGGTAGGCTTAATTTAATTAACATACCCCCTCTTCCTGCCTTTTGCAAGCTTCTGGTTAAATTTCTTTTCTATGACACTAAGTCTCCTTAAAGGGCTCAACTGCATTTTTTGTTTCTTCGTCAAGGACATTGGGGTAGTCATTTGAGCATATGAAAGATATAAATCTCCACAGAGACCAATATGCTTTTTAATCGTTTCTTTATTGGTCTTTAAGCATTCCAGGGAAATAAAATATTCTTTAGTGGCCCTCAAGTTCTTTAAAAAGTCAGTAGAGATATTTTCCGAGTTTTCAAAATAGAGAAAGAGGGAAACGATTTGTATCTAAAATTAAAAAAATGATCATACATTAGGGTTCACATCTGTATGGATTCATCAAGTACACGCAAAATGATAAAATCACACTTACCATCGGCGTTATGGTCGATTCGGTACATTTTCCCTTCAAGTAAAAACTCAGTAAAAGTGAGGAAGCCATGCTTCTTGTGAAACCCAACCACAGTAAGTTATTTCCATAGGGGCATCTTGGCACTTGAACTGGAAGAGGCAAGAATATATTTGGATGATTATTGACACCATAAGCATCCTTTACTAATTGTAAAGCTGTTACAAATGTTTTTAAAAATCTGGTGCATAGTTCTTACCTAGCTTCTTCAACCTCAGGAGGAAGAGCAATAGGCTCTTCTTCTTCAGTGGATGGCCTAAAAAATAAAACCAAAATCTGCATTAATTCCTCTATAATTGAGATTAGCAACATAGAGAACTTTGTAGATGACTTGGATCGTTGGTCAAGGCCCTTTACCACTATCGTGGTGCCTGTAGGGCCATTATAGTGACAACCATCTTAGTTTTGACCCAATTGCAAAGGAGGGCTTTGAGACATCTGATTTAGGAGTAGAATTTCAGTAAGGACATTTCAAGTTCATCTTGTAAATGTGCAAGTGTTATATGTGCAAAATACGTTATTATATTATATTAGTATATATTAAATTATTTTGTATTGTATTATATTATTACTAGATGGTGGCCCAATTCTAGCGCATCGGGTATTCTAGAATATAGAAATAGAGATTGCATGGGGAAGGCGGTGAGGGCTGAATTGGGAGGAACTTTGAAGAAGGAGCAGCGGGGAAAGGACGGCGTGGCAGGGGGGAGGAGGGAGGACAGAGCAGCAGGGGGGAGGAGGATGGAGGACAGAGGAGGTAGCGGCGGGGTGTGGGAGGATGTAGCAGCACAGGCAGTGGGAGGAAGGAGCGGCAGGGGGAGGATGGAGCACAGATCGGCAGGGGGGAGGAGGACGGAGGACAAAGCGGCGGGGTGGGGGAGGATGGAGCAGCACAGGCAGGGGGAGGACAGAGGATGGAGTGGCAGAGGGGAGGAGGACAAAGGAAGGAGGAGGAAGGGGTGGGGTGGGGGAGGATGGAGTGGCACAGGCAGGGGGAGGACAGAGTGGCAGGGGAGGACAAAGCACAGAGCGGCGGGAGGGAGGAGGATGTAGGATAAAGCGGCGGGGTGGGGGAGGACGGAGCAGCACAGGCAGGGGGAGGACGGAGGATGGACTGACGGAGGTGAGGAGGACAAATGAAGGAGAATAAAGCGGTGGGGGAGGATGGATGGCACAAGCAGGGGGAGGACGGAGCAGCAGGGGGAGGACAGAGCGGCAGGGGGAGGACAGAGCGGCAGGGGGAGGACAGAGCAGCAGGGGGTGGGCAGCGCGACAGGGGGAGGACAGAGCGGCAGGGGTGAGGGAGGCCAGAGCAGCACAGGCAGGGGGAGGATGGAGGATGTAGTGGTGGGGGGAGGAGGATAAAGGAAGGAAGAGGAAGTGGTGGGGTGAGGGAGGATGGAGCATTGTAAGGCAGCTCAGTGGATAGCAGAGTATACAGGGGCTCAGTGGTTAGCAGAGTATACGGTGGCTGAGTGGTTAGCACAGCGCAGTGGCTCAGTGGTTAGCACTGCGCGGTGGCTCAGTGGTTAGCACTGCGCGGTGGCTCAGTGGTTAGCACTGCGTGGTGGCTCAGTGGTTAGCACTGCGCGGTGGCTCAGTGGTTAGCACTGCGCGGTGGCTAAGTGGTTAGCACTGCACGGTGGCTCAGTGGTTAGCACTGCGCAGTGGCTCAGTGGTTAGCAGTGAGTGCGGTGGGCAGAGTGGTCAGCGCAGCAGCGCGGTGGGCAGGGTGGTCAGCGCAGCAGCGCGGTGGGCAGGGTGGTCAGCGCAGCAGCGCAGTGGGCAGAGTGGTGAGCGCAGCAGCGCTGTGTGGGCAGAGTGGTGAGCGCAGCAGCGTGGTGGGCAGGGTGGTCAGCGCAGCAGCGCAGTGGGCAGAGTGGTCAGCGCAGCAGCGCTGTGTGGGCAGAGTGGTGAGCGCAGCAGCGCTGTGTGTGCAGAGTGGTCAGAGCAGCAGCGCTGTGTGGGCAGAGTGGTGAGCGCAGCAGTGCTGTGTGGGCAGAGTGGTTAGCGCAGCAGCGCTGTGTGGGCAGAGTGGGCAGCGCAGCAGTGCTGTGTGGGCAGAGTGGTGAGCGCAGCAGCGCTGTGGGCAGAGTGGTGAGTGCAGCAGCACTGTGTGGGCAGAGTAGTGAGTGCAGCAGCGCTGTGTGGGCAGAGTGGTGAGCGCAGCAGCGCTGTGTGGGCAGAGTGGTGAGCGCAGCAGCACTGTGTGGGCAGAGTGGTGAGTGCAGGGCAGAGTGGTGAGCGCAGGGCAGAGTGGTGAGCGCAGGGCAGAGTGGTCAGTGGTGGGCGGACACACACACACACACTTATACTTACCACCGTCCCTGCGTCTTCCCTGCCGCCTGGCTCCTAAGTCCTCTGTTCTACCGACATGTTGCCGCCACCGGAGGATGGGATCCAATATGGCGTCCGGGAACTCTCGCGAGACTTCCCGGACGCCATATTGGATCCAGTCCTCCGGGGGGGAGGGCGGCGACTAGTCGGCAGAAAGGAGGACTCAGGAGCCAGGCGGCATAGAAGACGCAGGAACGGTGGTAAGTATAGCGGAGTGTGTGTGTGAGTCTGATGAGTGTGTGTGTGTGTTTGTGTGTGTGTGTATGTATGAGTGTGTGTGTGTGAATTAGTGTGTGTGCGGGCAGCCATATTAGAACACCCACAGTGGGTGTAGAGGCTACTTCAGGCAAGATGTGACGTAGCATACCGTTACATCCTGACGGAAGTAGCCTTAGAGTTTTATTATAATAAATAGTATATTGTTAATATATTATTAGATTATATTAATTATATGTCACTATGAAGTCATAACACCCTGTTTTGATGTCATAACCCCTCAGTATGATGTCATAATAACCCACTATAATGTCATAATACCCCATTTTTCTATAATACCCCATTATGATGTCAAAATAGCCCATTGTGATGTCACAATACCTCACTGTGATATCATTATACCCCACTATGATGTCATAATATTCCATTGTGATGTAATACCTAATTTTGATGTCAATATACCCCACTATGATGTCATTATACCAATTGAGATGTCATAATACACCACTATGATGGCATCATATCCTATTGTGATGTGATAATACCCCATAGTGATATCATAATACCCCACCATGATGTCATAATACATCATTACAATGTAATATCTCACTATGTTGTCAATATACCCCACTATGATGTCATAATACACCACTATTTATAAGTGAGAGTTGGCTACAGAGACATCTAGGACTATCAGTAGCCAGCTGTCACTATTATATGATATTCTTATTATATTATAATTACATCATAATTATATCATACTATAATTCCATTATTACTAGATTACATTATGTTATCATTACAATATTAGATTATATATATTTTAAAAAGATAGGGAACTGAATGCATTAAACACTGGCCCTCCCCTAATAACATATAGGAGATGTAATAACTTAAAAGATCTCTTAGTAAAAAACAGATTGAAATCTGAAAAATCCCCATCAAAAACATGGTTAGATTCAGGACGCTTAAAAGGTAATTTTCGCTGCAGAAACTGTAAGTTCTGCAAACACCACCTGATTGACAACCCCATAAAAATCGTTATAACCACAGAGTGTCCTCATACATCAACTGCAAAACAAAATGGGTGGTGTATGTCATACTCTGCCCTTGCAGAAAAGTTTATATAGGTAAAACCATACGTGAATTATATGTCAGATTCAGAGAACACCATAAATCTATTTCCGCAGGGATAGGAAGCATTAAACTAATTAATCACATTAGGGAGTGTCACAATGGTGATGCAGACACATTGACATTTGCTGGCCTGGAACAAATAATCCCCAGTGTGAAAGGTGGAGATTTACACAAAATTTTATTGCAGAAAGAGTGCCGTTGGATCATTAATCTTGATGCCTGGGGGTCACTCAGTCTAAATGATAAAAATGACTTAGCGGCGTTTCTCTAATGAGTACCCGCCGCTAACAGACAGAGCAAATGTCATGTGTCATCTATTTAGTTTCATCCCTGCTACACTTATGTTATAAATATCCTGAATACAGTCATATGAAAAAGTTTGGGCACCCCTCTTAATCTTACTCCTTTTTTTTTGTTTAAAATTGGTTTTTTGCAACAGCTATTTCAGTGTGATATATGTAATAACTGATGGACACAGTAATATTTCAGGATTGAAATGAGGTTTATTGTACTAACCGAAAATGTGAAATATGCATTATTTCAAAATTTGACAGGTGCAAAAGTATGGGCACCTCAACAGAAAAGTGACATTAATATTTAGTAGATCCACCTTTTGCAAAAATAACAGCCTTTAGTCGCTTCCTGTAGCTGTTAATGAGTTCCTAGATCCTGGATGAAGGTATTTGTGACCATTCCTCTTTACAAAACAATTCCAGTTCAGTTAAGTTTGATGGTCGCCGAGCATGGACAGCCCGCTTCAAAACATCCCACAGATGTTCAATGATATTCAGGTCTGGGGACTGGGATGGCCATTCCAGAACATTGTAATTGTTCCTCTGCATGAATGCCTGAGTAGATTTGGAGCGGTGTTTTGGATCATTGTCTTGCTGAAAGATGCATCCCCAATGTAACTTCAACTTTGACACTGATTCTTGAACATTATTCTCAAGAATCTGCTGATACTGAGTGGAATCCATGCGACCCTCAACTTTAACAAGATTCCCGGTACCGTCATTGGCCACACAGCCCCAAAGCATGATGGACCCTCCCCCAAATTTGACAGTGGGTAGCAAGTGTTTTTCTTGGAATGCTGTGTTTTTGTGGCGCCATGCATAACGCCTTATTGTATGACCAAACAACTCAATCTTTGTTTCATCAGTCCACAGGACCTTCTTCCAAAATGAAACTGGCTTGTCCAAATGTACTTTTGCATACCTCAGGCGACTATGTTTGTAGCGTGCATGAAGAAACGGCTTCTTTCGCATCACTCTCCCATGCAGCTTCTCCTTGTGCAGCGTGCACTGTATTGTTGACCGATGCACAGTGACACCATCTGCAGCAAGATCATGCTGCAGGTCTTTGGAGGTGGTCTGTGGATTGTTCTTGACTGTTCTCACCATTCTTCTTCTCTGCCTTTCTGATATTTTTGTTGACCTGCCACTACTGCCCTTTTCAAGAACTGTCCCTGTGGTCTTGTATTTCCTTACTATGTTCCTCACAGTGGAAACTGACAGGTTAAATCTCTGAGACAACTTTTTGTATCCTTCCCCTGAACAACTATGTTGAACAATCTTTTTTTTAAGATCATTTGAGAGCTGTTTTGAGGAACCCATGATGCACTCCTCAGAGAAGATGCAACTAGGAGAACAACTTGCAAGTGGACACCTGAAATAGCTTTTCTCACGATTGGATACACCGGGCTATGATGTACAAAGCTCAATGAGGTTACCAAACCAATTTAGTGCTTCAGTAAGTCAGTAAACAGTAGTTAGGAGTATTCAAATCATGAAAATCAGAAGGGAGCCCATACTTTTGCACCTGTCAAATTTTGAAATAAGGCATATTTCACATTTTTGGTTAATGCAATAAACCTCATTTCAATCCTGAAATATTACTGTTTCCATCAGTTATTACATATATCACACTGAAATAGCTGTTGCAAAAACCAAATTTTAAACAAAAAAAAATGAGTAAGATTAAGAGGAGGTGCCCAAACCTTTTCATATGACTATACCACCTCGGCTGTGACAATGTTCCCCTCCTTTTCTCTGTGTTACGATATGAAAAGATACATACCAGCAGGAAAAGGGTTGAATATAATAATTAGATTCACTCTAATGGGGTATATGTACCATCATAGTATATATAACTATTGCTTGGTATAAAAGTGGAGTATAAACCTGTTGTGTAGAAATTATGCTTTCTCTCTCTTTCTATCCTTGCAAGGGTTAAAAACCTTGTTGCCTTCCGAAAAAACATAGTAACTGATTTATAGAATAACAACTTATATTTTAGAGATTTAGAATATTTCTTCATTCTCTATGCAGTGTTACTCTCTTATGTGAATTTTAATGTGTATTTTGTCTGTCATTAATATACTTGCACATAATTAATTGTATGGCATGCATGTTGCATAGTCCGCCCTATTTAGGGTGCGGATATGACGTCACATGCCAAGACAAGGACCCGTCAATACGGCATACTCCGCAAAACGGTAGGCCGTCATCCGCCATCTCCAGCTCCCCCACCCCCGCCATCCTGCTTGCCGATGCCGGCTACTGAATAAAGAAGATAAAAATTCAACCTCGGTGAGTGCCACCTCGAATCTTTTTTCTATTATATATATTTATTACCTCAAATCTTTTTTCTATTATATATATTTTAATTATATCATTATATTAGTAGTATATTATTTTATATTGCATTATATTATATTTAATTATATCATTATATCATAATAATAATAAATCTATATATTTATTTATATAGCGCTATTAATTCCATAGCACTTTACATACATCAGTAATGCTGTCTCTCTTGGAGCTCACAATCTAAACATCCTATCAGTATGTCTTTACAATGTGGGAGGAAAGTGGAGTGCCCGGAGGAAACCCATGCAAACATGGGGAGAACATACAAACACTTTGCAGATGTTGTCCTTATGGCCACTTTACACACAACAACTTATCTGTCCAACTTCTGAACAACTTACTGGTTGCAGTGAAATCATGGACACATTGTTACATTTGCACACAGCCACAAAATGGAGCAATGTATCCATGATTTCATTGCAACCAGTAAGTTGTTCAGAAGTTGGACAGATAAGTTGGTGTGTGTAAAGTGGCCCTTAAGGTACCGTCACACAGGGAGACATCGCCGGCGATGTTGCCGGCGATCGCGGGAGCGCGCATCCCTGACAACATCGCCGGGGAGATGTCAGACAGAGCAACTTACCGGCGATGTCGCCGGCTAGTTGCCGCGGCTATCGCTCACTGGGTTGCCCAGCAACCCAGCGAGCGATCAGTCGCAATGTTGGAGATAGGCGGAATCGCCCGCAACATTGCAGGTTGCTGCGTTACACAGGGCGATCAGGTATGATCGCCTGACCAACATCACCAGGTTTCCCAACATTGTTGGGAAACCTGGCGATGTTACTCAGGCGATTTTTCCCCTGATTATCGCCCTGTCACACGAGGCAACTCTCCGGCGATGTCGCCGCAATCTGGCCACGTCCCTCAGTTGCCGGCAACATCGCCGGAGATATCTCCCTGTGTGACGGTACCTTCAGTGTCCTTGGTTGGAATTGAACCCAGGACCTAAGGGCCTCAGTGCTGCAAAGGATGCAGTGCTAACCACTTGAGCCACCGTGCCACCCCTAATAATAGCATTATATTATATTACACTAGCTGGGTGCCCGATGCACATGCATCGGGATTCTAGAAGAGCGAGTCTCTGACTCGCAATGGCCGCTTCGCGGCCAATGCTTCGCGCTGCTAAGGCGACTCGCCATGCCCGCTGCACGGGCATAGCGAGTCGCCTTAGAACTGCTCGCAATGGCCGCTGCGCGGCCAATGCTTCGGGCGTATCCACATGACCACGCTGACTCGCAGCGTGAGCGGACTCAGAAGGGGCAAAAAACCCATTCGTGATTATATAATAGATTATATGTATATAATTATATTGTATTATATTAAATGTTATATTTTTATATTATATTAATTATATTATTAATATATTATCATAGATCATAGTATACCATTATATTTACATAAGATAATTACATTACATTATTATATTTTATTGATAATAAAGAAAGAAAATATATATAATATACATGCATATATACACGCACACATGCGCCATAAAATGCAATACTGGGTGATCAAAACACTGTCTACCTAAAAATGATATAACCAAATACATCACCCCTAGCCACAAAAAATAAGTCATCACATGGATCCCAAAAAATAATGCTATAGGTTGCGAAAAATGACCACAAAAGTGCAAATCTTTTTATTTAAAAAATTCACAACTTTCTTCAACACTTAGATAAAAGCAAAAATATACACTTTTGATATCTACGAACTTATACCTACTTGGGGCATCACACCAACATATTAATTTTATCATGTAGTCAACACAGTGGGGGAAAAAAAAAGTGCAATTGCAGGGTTAGTATACAAAGCAAGCTGCAAAAGGGAAGGAATAGAAGCACAATCATTAAGGCTACTTTCACACTACGATATTTCTAAATCCGATGCTGTCCGATGAAAATCGGACAGCATCGGATCCAAACTGATCCCTGCAATCGGATGCCAAATAGGCATCCGAATCCAACTTTTTGCAGGATCAGTTTGGGCTGTCACCTAGCTCCCCCTCCTCTCTCCCTCCTGTCATCTTGCTGTCTCCCTGCTGTCCCCCTACTGCCCCCCTGTTTTGCCCTAGTGTCCCCCTACTGTCCCCCTGCTGTCCCCCTACTCTCTCCCTACTCTCTCCCTACTGTCCCCCTGTTTTACCCTAGTGTCCCCCTACTGTCCCCTGCTGTCCCCCTGTTTTACCCTAGTGCCCTCCCTACTGTCCCCTCTCCTGTCCCCTCTGCTGTCATTGCAACATAACAAATCTTTATTCTTACCTTCCAGCGCTCCCTCGGCGTCTCCATCAGCTTCCGATTGGGTGTACAGGACCTGTGATGATGTCAGGAGCGTCAGCGGTTACCGCGGTAATCGGTCATGTGACCCGATCAGCTGATCAGGTTGTGACATCATCACAGGTCCTGTTACCGAGCGGCTGCAGCTGGAGACGCCGAGGGAGCGCTGGCAGGTGAGAATAAAGATTTTTTATTTTAAACACTTGATTTAACTTATATTTAACTTCTGCAATGTATGTATATACATTGCAGAAGTTAAATTGGGCGGCACACAATAGGTTTAGTGTACTGAGCATGTACTGAGCATGCTCAGTACACTAAAATCGGGTTTGAGGAGACATCAGATGTTTCCTCGGACCCTGCTCCATAGGGCCACATGTTAAAGGGATCGGATGTGCATGCTCCGATTTTTGCACCGATAAAAACATCGGACAAAATCGGATCGGACCAAATCGGATGGCATTTAGTGCACATCCAATTCGGTCCGATGCCCATAGGGCTGCATGGGGCCAAATTCGGATCCGATGCTGTCCAATTTTGATCGGACAGCATCGGATTTGAAAAATCCGTAGTGTGAAACCAGCCTAACACTGCACCATTAAACCAACAGAAAGAAGGAAGTAAAGATATAAAGATTCATGCATGGTGAAGTTTATGCAAAAACACCACAAAGTACCAACAGGTAACAATTTATATGTGACAGCGAATAAGGGTACATTTTATTTGAATAATCATTCACTAAAGTAATTGCAGGTGTTATTACAAGGAAAAACAGAACAGAAGGAGTTAAAGATAAGGATGTGCAAGGTAATGACCCTGCCAATAGCACCCAATAATAACCTTACCCAATAATATCACTAAATGAAACCATAATTTATTTCAGATAAGACCAACAATCAAGAAACCCATACTAGAGAGGAGAATAGAGGACCCATAGAGTAGTTATGTTTTAAATGAATTGAATTTTAATGATTTTTTAATAAATGTATTCATTTTAATTGGTAAAATTGAGCAAACTGGAATTATTCTATTTCCAACATAAAGTTACTAGCAACAAGCCTACATTGATTGGCACTAACATTTTGCGCTTAGTCACAGAATATTTTATACTAATTTTATAATTAAAAAAAATGACGTGTAAAATTAGGATAGGTAATGAATAGTTAAATACTAGAAAACCCTGAAATATTATGAAGAAATATACATACCTTTCTATTGTTTTCCTGTCACAATGCAACTGAATCACCCAGGGTTGTATGGGAACTCGGGTATTTGGGCCCTGCTGTAGTTGGGATGTCACTGGTGGCCTGCCCAGACCCGTGACCCTGGTGATCAACTGAAAAGGGGTTAGGGAATGGTGATGAAATAAAAATATAAAAGCTTGTTGTGACACCACCTACAGATTCTGGTGATGGGCACCAGCGCTGCTTCAGACCTCTGGGGAAGATGATACTGCAGCTTGGATGGAGCAGCTCCCTGCAGGTGGAGCTGAGTCCCCGGGGCAGACAAGCACTGATGGTGGTGGTGCTGAATGTGGAGATGATCTGTGGAGCAGTGCAGCAGATGAACAGACACACTGAGGCTTTGTCACTCTACACAGGTACTTTACTCTGTAAACCAGTTCAGATAGCAGTTCAGGTTACAGCACAAACAGTCTATAATCAGGTAGCTGGTCGGGTAGTCACAGAGGATTGCAAAGTCATTCAGTGGATCCCGTAGTATACTCTCTTTTGACGATCTCGTGTCCTGCTGCTAAAACCTGCCCCAGCACAGCCCTCTTGTATACCAGGTCCATTGGGGTGCTGTGAGATTCCCTCCTTTCTCTCTCTGAAGGGGCTCGACCTTTGGTGGACGATCCTGGCGAGTCTGCGCTTTGTAGACAGGGTGTCAGGGTTGATGAACTGACCCATGACGACCAGTGTAGATGGCTCAGGGGTTGAACACCCTGCACCGTATCCTCAGAGCTGGTACTCCGTTAGGTGGACCAGGGTTCCCCAAGAGTATGAGCGCTCCGATATGGGGTGCCCTCTTTCTTTTCCTGGACTGCCTCTTCTCTAGGCCCCCTCCCTGGGAGTCTCCTTCTCTCTCTCGGAGGCTCCCCTCTCTTTCGCTCTTCAGTGAAAACTAGAACGCCACTGTGTGACTCCCTCCTCCCCTAACTCTCCCCCTAGGGACTGGGCTCCAACCATTTGCCTAGGCTCGAGTGTGGGAGTGCAGGGGTGGGATCCCCTTGCAAACATTACTCCTCTCTGTGACAGGAATAACTATACACTCGTCTGTGGGTGCAGTACCTCTACTGTGTCGCACTGACCAGTGGAGCGCCACACAACATTGACTTTCCAAAAATTTTGTGAGGAAGTCCTGAGCATTGTAAATTGGCTGTTTTTGAAATCAAGGCTGTCATAAGGCACAACAGAAAGGGATTCGGCCACCCTGTGCATGTCCCTTTTTGCATTCTTGATTTAATTTTTGATCTCCGCCTGACGGGTTTTCATGCATACAGTTTTGAGATGGTTGTGCAGGTTTCTATAGAGCATCAGGCATCTCTTGCAGAGAAGCAGGTCTGGCTTTCCAGTAGACTCCATTTTCTAGTAATAGTAAGAAATAGCAAGTTGCTCCTTCAAAAACCTGACTAGAGTGATATACTTTGATTACTGTAGGCTGTCTTATATACACTGAGAAAACATTTGAAAAACTAAGGGGTACTTCACACACAACTATAAAGCTAGCGATATCACTGCAATGTCACAGGTTTTGTGATGCAACAGCGACCTTGCCAGTAATCTCGCTATGTGTGACACGTAGCAGCGATCAGGCTCTGCTGTGAGATTGCTGATCGTTACAAATCGTTCTGGACCATTGTTTGGTCATTGCGCTCCCGCTGGTCAGCATGCATCGTTGTGTTTGACAGGGTCAACGACCAACGATCTCAATACTATGCCGAAAGTGACAGGATCCCAATGACTGCAGTATCATTGTTGCGTCGCTGGTGAAATCTGACAGAAAAGATAAGAGAATCCGTCCAAAGCAGTGTTCAAACCTTAAGGTACCATTACACGAGGAAACATCTCGGGCAACATCGCCAGCAATTCAGGAGCATTGCCATTTTGAAGCGACATCGCTGGAGAGTTGCCCCGTGTAACAGGGTGATATCAACGGCGATAGTTGCTTCAGCAACATCGCCTGGTTAAAAGACAATGTCCTAAAACCAGGCGATGTTGCTCAGGCGATCTGTCCGAATCGCCCTGTCTGACATCGCAACAGCGATGTTGCAAGCAACTTCCCCATTGAGTCCAATGTTAAGGATTGAATTTAACCCTGGCAGCGATAGTTGCTATCAACATTGCCACTGCGTTGCCGGCGATGTCTCCTCATCTGACACCTCACCAGCGGTCTTGGCCAGTGGCCAAAAACTTCGTGCTCCCGTCAGTTGCCGACGATGTTGCCAGAGATGTTTCCACGTGTGACAGTACCTTAATAGATAATGAGAAGAAAAAAAAAGCAGGTAGCACTCCAACAGAATTTTTGTTGAAACTTGTGGCTTTACTGATCCATAGATGGCAACGTTTCATTGAATTTCTCCACATTCTCAAGTTTGAGAAAAGATACAGAAATCCACCAAAATGTTGCCATCTATGGATAGTAAAGCCACACGTTTCATCACAAATTTACATATACATACAAACACCCACAATACTTGTACAAAAGGTAAGTTTCTGTAGCATTTCCAATATACAGTTGTGGACAAAAGTATTGACACCCCTGCAATACTGTCAGATAATACTCAGTTTCTTCAATGAAAAAAACACAAAAGTGAATAAAGCAAAAAGCAAAACATTGATCATTTCACACAAAACTCCAAAAATGGGCCAGACAAAAGTATTGCCACCCTCAGTCTAATACTTGGTTGCACAACCTTTAGCCAAAATAACTGCGATCAACCGCTTCCGGTAACCGTCAATGAGTTTATTACAATGCTCTGCTGGAATTTTAGACCATTCTTCTTTGGTAAACTGCTCCCGGTCCCTGATATTTGAAGGGTGCCTTCTCCAAACTGCCATTTTTAGATCTCTCCACAGGTATTCTATGGGATTCAGGTCTGGACTCATTGCTGGCTACCTTAGAAGTCTCCAGTGCTTTCTCTCAAACCATTTTCTAGTGCTTTTTGAAGAGTGTTGTGGGTCATTGTCCTGCTGGAAGACCCATGACCTCTGAGGGAGACCCAGCTTTCTCACACTGGGCCCTACATTTTGCTGCAAAATTTGTTGGTAGTCTTCAGACTTCATAATGCCATCCACACGGTCAAGCAGTCCAGTGACTGAGGCAGCAAAGCAACCCCAAAACATCAGGGAACCTCCGCCATGTTTGACTGCAGGAACCATGTTCTTTTCTTTTAATGCCTCTTTTTTTCTCCTGTAAACTCTATGTTGATGCCTTTGCCCAAAAAGCTCTACTTTTGTCTCATCTGACCAGAGAACATTCTTCCAAAATGTTTTAGGTTTTCTCAGGTAAGTTTTGGCAAACTCCAGCCTGACTTTTTTATGTCGCGGGGTAAGAAGTTGGGTCTTCCTGGGTATCCTACCATACAGTCCCATTTCATTCAGACGCCGACAGATAGTACAGGTTGACACTGTTGTACCCTCGGACTGCAGGGCAGCTTGAACTTGTTTGGATGTTATAGAAGTAATAATGGCTAGCACTCGACTAGGTGAGGGTGACGGTGCCAGTGAAAGGAACCAAAGATTCCAATAACTATGTAGATAGGAATCACTGCACACATACAAGAGATTATGCTTTAGGTTAAAGTTTATTTATAGTGTCGGTTGCTTGCGACAAAACTATGACGTTTCGGCCCATGTGGGCCTTGATCACAAAGTCGCTGTAAAATATGAAAAAAATAAAATCGGAATCTTTTGTTTAGGATAACATTACATCGTATTTACAATATATGTACAACTCATATGTATGTAAAAGTTTATCGAGGAGTCCATGCAATACATTTTTTAATTGGACTGAGAGGAACAACTCAGAATAAACCAAAGGAAAAAAGAGGGGGGGAAAACGGAACAAGGTTTGAATGTATGGACTAAAACTTAACCTTAGTTTGAGTGCAGCCAATGAAATGTCAAAGCCCGTAGAGAGTGACCAGTGGACTGATCTTTTGTTAGAATGAACCTGTTACGGAATGAATACTGAGTAAATAGGGGGCAATAAATAACGTAACTGAGGTATTAATTTGTGAAACATCTGTTAGGCCACTAGTACCGTGAGGACAGGAAACTTAGTCCTAAAGCAACTGTGATATTGAGTGAGTAAATGTTACTGTAGTGGAATAATCACAGGGTTCCAGTATTAGGGTATACCAGGAAAAGTGCTGTTTATCAGTTACACGGTGTTTAAACCCCAGTGAGAGAACTATGATAAAGTATATAAAGATATCATTACCCTTTGGGTTTGTAGTTGAGGATCAGCTCTAGGGTATGCAATCCAAAGAGATGCTTTTTTAGAATGTCACTAAGTTGTTTTGTGTCACACCTGGAGCTTGCGCTCATATGGGGCTGAGAATTAACAAAGTAAAGTGTTAAGTCAATATATTAGAAGGAGTACTTATCTTATGGTGGTCCCATTGCTGCACATACGTTGGTGGCACAGTGGAGGGTGTTTCCACCCAGGTTTCCAAAGGGAGTGACAGTCAGAAGCTGTAAAGCGCTCCTATTAAGCGCTAAAGCGGTCATGTGACCGGAAGTTGTGTCGCGTCATTCGCGCATGCGCATTGACGACAACGTCTGAGTTCAGTGCAAATTTGTTTGTTTGTGTTGTTCCATGGTGCTTGCGCATGCCCATATGTGCATTACCATTCTAATAGGGAGCCATGCCATCTAGGGAGCAGATGTTGTAACTGCGGTTGCGCAGGGAGCAGATTTATGGGTGAATTCAGTGTCAACAACACTGAATGTATGCAGGGAGGCAGGGAGGATAGGGATAGAGGGATCACCTAATCCCTAGAGTGAGTAAGGGGACCATAAGTATCTATATAATGAGTATGATGAGGCCTATAGATGTAGTAGAGTGATGTGGGCTCATATAGTTAGGGCTTATGCTACTATTGGTGTTTTGGAGTAACTATTCATAGGGAACTAAGTACTGTAACTGCTGGGGCAGTTTCTTGTGCAGTGCAGTTAAATGAATAGTACCAACAAACAACATAATAAATGGAATAAAGGAACAGAATGTATCCAAAATAATAATAAATTATAACATAAGTCAAAATAAAACAAGTAGGAGTCCAAACCACAACTAAAAATAAAAAGGGGGGGAGGGGGGGTTGAGTAAAATGGGAAATGAAACTTATAACCGGGCCATATAACTCTAATTTGTTAATTATATGTTTCAATGATTTTTATTGGTTTAAAATGGCACAAAAATAAAGCAAGTACGGTAATCATGTTATTCATGAACAAAAATGAGTACATTAAGTTACAACCAATTTAGCATAAGATCGTCTGGATAGGCTCTTCTACAATCATATCAGATAATAAATGTTAAATATTATATAACTAGGTTGCCTTCTAGCAAATGACTACAGTGAAAATAGGTTTTAAATTATAAATGTGAATATATAGAACACAGGATAACAATTTATCTAAGTTATAAACCATGAATCTTATAACACTGGTTTCAGCTCGGCTATAACTCAATAATAGTTGAGTTAAAAAGGGAATCCGACTGGTATCCTAGATGTGCTACGGTTAATAAAAGGTACAGTAGTTTACTAACGATATAGTGAATCATTAACAAATACTGAAGATTATAATTATAATTAAAATTACAATTAAATTTTAATAACAACTGTTTAATTCTGATGGAAACTCGAATTGTTGCCCGATCTTATAGTGAGTGGGGGAAGGGGGGTAGGGGGGAGATGGGGAAAAGGATCCTAGATACTTCTAATAAATGATGTATTAATGTCAGAAATTTGATCCCTTGGATACTTATCTCAGTATTTATCTACTCTACTGGATTTTATATGGTGTTGTCTTTTTATTATTTATATAATTCCATTACGTTCCGGTCTCTCTCACCAATGGAAAAAGAGGGTATAATTTGTTCCAGTCCTTCCATTTTGATTGGTACTTATTCAAAAGATTGTTCCGAAGAGAGAAAGAGAATTCAAATGCATTATGGCCAACTATTGTATCTATTGTTTCCTCGATTTTTGGGGGAAGGTCATGTCTCTAATTGGCTTCAATTTTGATTTTGGCTGCAAGTATGATGTGTACTATTATGGCTCTATACCTGGTTGGTAATAGCTCTACACCTATTAATAGTAGTACTAATTCTTCTGTTAGATGTAAGCTTATTCTGGTGATGCTATTTATTAGAAGTTGAATTTTAGACCAGTATGTTTTAAGTTTCTTGCAGCTCCAGAAAATATGCGAAAGAGTACCTATTTCAGAGCATTCTCTCCAGCATAGAGAAGAGTTATGGGGATAAATTTGCTGGAGTCTGTGTGGTGTAAGGTACCATCTGGTATAAATCTTATAATGTGTTTCAATCAGCTTAGAATTTCTGATGTGTGTATAGATGTTTTGAAAAATGATTTGCATTCGGTTGGTATCAATTTCCACTTGAATCTCCTTCTCCCAAGCTGTTATGTTTATGGATTTAATGAAAGAAAGATCCTAGTTTAGAGTTTGGTAGATTATTTTAGTCTTCCAGTATAAAGTATTTTGGGGTCTCTTAATCATTTGAGTTATATTATGTGGTAGAAAAAAATTAATTATATGCGATTCCATTAATGCATGAATTTTGGACCATGTAGTTGCTTCAGTTTGACTCAGTGGAAATTTTCTTTTGAGGTGTTCGAAGGGGAGGAGACCTCCTGAGTTATCTAAAATGTCAGAGACGGTATCAATTCCTGCTTCTTTCCACGTGTTTATCTTTATTTTAGGAGCAATTATTGCTAAGATTTCAATATTTATCCAGTTCGGAGGTGCTGGTGCGAAATGCGTAGAGGATAGGTTAAGTAAGGCTCTCCATGTTTTAATTTCCGCTTTGACTAGTATATTTTTTGGTAGAGTTTTCTTCTTGTCACAAAGGTACGCAATTAAAAACAAATTCATTTTGTTTATTACATTTTTTGGTTCTTCCAATCCTAACCATGCTGGTCTTTCAGTAACCATCAACCAATTATAGCTAAATTTAATAATTGTCGCTTGCAGATAGGCACTAATATTGGGGATGGCCAAACCTCCATTATTTCTGCTTTTGGAAAGCGTTGATTTCGCTACTCTGGGTTTTAGTTTATTCCATGTGAAGTTAAGTAACTGTGTTTGAAATTTCCGCAGCCACTTTACTGGTATAGAGAGGGGAATAGATCTAAATTTATAAAGAAGCTTGGGAAGGAGACACATTTTATATGCATTAACTCGGCCTAACCATGAGATCTCTAATTTAGTTAAATGTTGTATATCAGATTGGATGGTTTTATAAATATCTTCCAAATTTACGTGAGCAATTAAGGATGAGGGTTTGGTTAGATATATACCTAGGTGACTTATATTTTCTTTCTCCCAGTCCAGAGTCGTTTCAGACTTGAGTATTTCCAATAGTTGTGGCGTTTAGTTGAAACTCAAAACTTGGGTTTTTGTTAAGTTTATTTAATAAAGAGATATGTTAGAGAATAGCTGGATAGTACCGTATATACTCGTGTATAAGCCGACCCGTGTATAAGCCGACCCCCCTACTTTTGCCCCCAAAAACTGGGAAAACTTATTGACTCGTGTATAAGCCGAGGGTGGACTCCAGCACAGTGTATACAGCCCTCAGCACAGTGTATACAGCTCCCAGCACAGGGTATACAGCTCCCAGCACAGGGTATACAGCTCCCAGCACAGGGTTAACAGCCCTCAGCACAGTGTATACAGCTCCCAGCACAGGGTATACAGCTCCCAGCACAGGGTATACAGCTCCCAGCACAGGGTATACAGCTCCCAGCACAGGGTATACAGCCCTCAGCACAGTGTATACAGCTCCCAGCACAGGGTATACAGCTCCCAGCACAGGGTATACAGCCCTCAGCACAGTGTATTCAGCTCCCAGCACAGGGTATACAGCTCCCAGCACAGGGTATACAGCTCCCAGCACAGGGTACACAGCCCTTAGCACAGGGTATACAGCTCCCAGCACAGGGTATACAGGACCCCATCCCTGGTATACAGGCTCCCCCTCACAGTATGGCCCCCCTCACAGTATGGCGCCCCCCCTCACAGTATGGCGCCCCCCTCACAGTAAGGCCTCCCCCATGCTGCCGCTGCTCACTGTACAATAAATAGTGTTATTAGCTCTCACCCTCACTCCTGGCTGTGCATCTTCCCTCCTTCCTGCTTGTCCTGTGATCGGGGCTCACGGCGATGACGTCACCGGCCGGTCACATGACATGCAGGGAGGAGGGAGGATGCACTGAGCCAGGAGCGAGGGTGAGAGCTAATAACACTATTTATTGTACAGTGAGCAGCGGCTGCATGGGGAGGCCTTACTGTGAGGTGGGCGCCATACTGTGAGGGGGCGCCATACTGTTATGGGGAGCCTGTAATGCGATATGCACTGCTCCCCCCGCGGATGGGCGGGGGATGCAGTGCATATCATGAATAAGTTATGAGCGGCTCCACGTCACGAGCCGCTCATATTACAGCCTTCCCCCACCTCCTCCAGCCTCCTCCTGCTTTCAAACACAGCCCCCACTTCACACAAAAGTATATGACTCGTGTATAAGCCGAGGGGGGGACTTTTCAGCCCAATTTTTGGGCTGAAAAAGTCGGCTTATACACGAGTATATACGGTATTTAGGAGGTTTCTTATAGAGTTTAGGGGATCAGTGAGTGTAATTAAGATGTCGTCCGCAAATAAGGAGATTTTGAATTGACTTTGGTATATTGGAATTCCCTTAATTAAAGGGTTCATGCGTATTGATTCCATGAGGGGTTCAGTAAAAAAATCAAAATGAATGGGAGAGAGAGGGCACCCCTGCCTAGTCCCATTGGTCAAAGGAATCTCCTCGGAGAGACAGTTGTTGGTGAACACTCTGGCTGTGGGGGAAGAGTACAAGGAACTGATTACGTTGATAATTTCTCCCTTGAAACCAAACCTATTTAAGATCTGAAAGAGGAAGTCCCAATGGACTCTGTCAAATGCTTTTTCAGCATCGACAGCAACCACAAGGGCTGGGATACCCTCTCTCTCCACGTGTGAAATTAGATTCATGGCTTGCCTTGTTGAGTCTGTAGTACCTCTACCTGGGATAAAACCTACTTAGTCCTTATGCAAAAGGAGGGGGGCTACTTTTTGTATTTTAGTTGTAATTGTTTTGGTTATAATTTTTAGGTCCGAATTAAGGAGAAATTGGCCGATAGTTGCGAACATCATCTTTATCTCCTTTACCTTTGTAAATAACAGATATTAATGCTTGTTGCATTTCATCTGGTAGTCTACTATGAGCTGAGGTGAGGTAATTTGCGAGTTTGACTAGGTAAGGGGCAAGGTGTAATTTGAAAGTAGTGTAATACTCATTTTGGAGACCGTCCGGACCTGGGGATTTATTCTTTTGTAATGAGTTAATGGTTTGAAGGATCTCCAACTGCGTATAAGGAGAGTTAAGTGTTTTCAACTGATCTGCTGACAAAGAGGGAAGATGTAAGGAGTCTAAGAAGTTGTTTATATTCTGTTTTTGTGGTGGGGTTTACGTTGGGTCGTTTTTGAGATTATACAGCTTTTTGTAAAATTTGGCAAAGATCTCTGTAATTTTTTGGGGCGTTTTATGAGTTGCATTTTGGTCGTCCCTTATTTGCACGATTCTTGTTTTCAGTCTGTGTATCTTGATTTTCCTAGCAAAAAGTTTTGAGGGCTTATTCATGGAGTTTTAATAATTGGATTTTGACAGCTGAATTATTTTGTCATATTCTGAAGTGAGTAGAGCTTTCAAATTAATTCTAAGTTGAAGTATCTCCTTATGAGTGTCTTCTCTGGGGGCGGTGATTTGATTAATCTCCAGTTCTCTGATTCTTTTAATTATCTTTTCTTCCGTTTGATTTTTTTCTCGTTTTAATCTGGAGTTTAATTGGATGAAGTGTCCTCTTATGACTGCCTTGTGAGCTGCCCAGAGGGTAGTTATTGGGATGTGGCCAGTATCGTTATCTTTAAAATAGAAGTTGAGAGCTTTTTCCAGTTGGTCTTTATATTGAGGGTGAAATAGTAGGTAAGCGTTTGCCCTCCATACTCTATGACCGGAATAGTTGGGGTGTTGGGCTATTTCAAAAATTATTGGGGAATGGTCTGACCAGGCTCTTGGTAGGATATTTATTGATTTAAATTTGTGGAGAGTATTAATATCCGATAATACCAAGTCTATTCTTGCAAATGATTTGTGGGCATCTGAATAGTGGGAGTACTCCACAGAGGAAGTATTAAGACGGCGGAATGTGTCATAAAGTTCTTCTCTATGTAACCAAGGATTAAGGGAGGTATTGGAATTTCTACATTTGTTTGAGGAATCTAGTAGAGGATTGGGAACCGCATCAAAGTCACCAAACATAATTAAGTGACCTTTTTTTGCCTTTTGAACAATCTTAATGAGTTTATTGAGGAAAGAAATTTGACTTTTGTTGGGGGCATATAGATTAACTAGTGTATATAACACATCATCGAGTTTACATATCAAGATTAGGAATCTTCCCTCCTCGTCTCTAATCACCTCAATCTCTTCAAATTTTAGAGTTTCTTTAATGATTATAGCTACTCCTGATTTTTTTCTTTTGTTAAAAGAGAAGAATATGTGTGGAAATTTTTTATTGCTAAAGTTTTGGGTGTTGTCTAATTTGAACTTAGTCTCTTGTAGACCAGCTACACCTATATTATATTTTATAATGTCTTTCCAGACAGAATATCTTTTTTTGCGGGGAGTTGAGACCGTGAACGTTTAAGGACAGAAACGTATTGGTCATAATCAGTATAGAATGCTTGTAAGTAGAGCACTAGAATGGTTCCAATACAGTAGGTTATGAATGCAGGGAAAGGAAGTCGGGTTGCATATTTTGCATAACAAGTTAACATAAAACTACACTTACTACTGGTATAAGTAATAACTAAATACAAGAGTAATAAAGGAGCAATCATTAAGTAATGTTTACTCTAAATTATATTAGGTAGAACGTTTGTTATAACCTTTAAGATACTTCCACTCGGGTTGAAGTTTTGGCCTATTGTGCAATAAAGACCTTTTAAGCTTCATAAAGCAAGACTATATTGGATCAGGACCCAGGGTCTGAGATTTGAAGATTTCTTAAGGTCTTCAGACCATTTTCCACTTCTTCAATGGTTATAGTCTTATCCTTATGAGAGAATATGACGGTGGTAGATGGGCGTCCCCATCTGTAGGGAATTTTTTTTAATTCTTAGTAAATCCATCACTGGCTTAAGATTTTTTTGTCTGCTCATTGTCTCCTTGAAGATATCTGTAAAAAGTTTAATTTTTTCATGGGGGGTGGGAGAGAGTTGTTTAGTTTTATGTAATTGGTTATTGAGTCTCTAGTCTGGAAAAATGAGAATTTGACAATTATATCTCTTGGTATTGCTTCAGAGAGATGTTGCGGCTTTGGAAATCTGTGAGCTCTCTCTATCATGTATTCAGTTTCTGACAAGGAAGGAACAATTTTCCTGGTCAGATTTTTCATGTAGGTGAGGAGCTCTGAGTTTTTTACCTTCTCTGATATCCCCCTAAACTTCAAGTTACTTCTCCTGTCTCTGTCCTCTCTATCTGCCACCTTGTCTTTTAGGAATTTAATCTCTCCCCTCATCTTCTCCTGATCTAGTTTTAGTTTTTTACTTTCCTCTTTCAGATCTCTGACTTCCCTCTCTGTATGCTCCGTTCCTGTTACAATAGTAGCTAGAGCGAACTTCATTTCATCAAACTGTTCCTCCAAATCCTCTTTGAGGGATTGTTTGAAGGATGAGAATGACGAAGAGAAGAGCTCTAAAAAAGAAGTCTCTATCTAGAGCCTGGCTTGCATTTGAGTGAGTTCGGGAGATGTCTCTTTTCTCAACCTCTGTCTAAAGGGCTTCTAAATGAGTTATCCCCTTCCTCATTTGAATCTTCAGAGGGTCTTTGGTTTGTTTTGGACATGAGTGAAGAGTCCGTTTGCTTTCTTTTGGTCGTTGTTAAAGAATTTTCATAGGACATCTCGTCGTCAAGGGAAGAACTTGTGTTATCAGTTTGAGGTGCATTGTCGCTACTACTATTTACCTCTACCTTCTGTTTGTTCATCTCTATTGAGGATAGTGTGGCTTTGTTATTGACTTGTTTTTTTTCGTTATCAGTTATAATGTCAGGGTTACTAGATTTTGAGATATTATTAGATTTTGATTTTGATGGCATGGTCTCTTTAAGAGATATGGGGTCTCTATAAATATGCCTAAGTTCCAGTATTTGAGCAGATTTATTTTCTAAATACCTCCTTATAACCCTTCGACCTACGAGATATACACTTGGCGTACTATTTCAAGCCAAAATCAGAGTGCACAGATCCCAGTCAAAAAGGGATTTTACAAACGTTAGATATATGGGAGATACTCAGGTATGAAAAAAAACACACAGTATTAAAGTAGCGAGTAGTGTAGTGCTATTAAAGTTGTCAATTATAGGTCAGTATAGTTGCGATCATAAAGTGATAGAAAATCTAGAGGAGAGGTAAGGGATAAGAGAGCTTGAGGTCAGAAGTGTAGGTAGAGAGCCAGAGGTCTCCGGACACAGGGCAACGGAGCAGCAGGGCAGAAAGGAAGAAAGGAGAGTAGCGAGCAAAGGTAACTACTTTACTTCGTTGTCTGCGAGGCTCGGGTGCGTTGTAGGCTCGCTGGCCTCGCTTGATTGAAGTAATTATTATTATTATTATTATTTATTTATATAGCGCCATTAGGTTCCATGGCGCTTTACATGAGGATGAGGGAGACAAGAACAAGTACACTAAATCTAGGCGATCAGGACGTACAGGTACAGGAGGGGCAGGGACCCTGTCCACGAGGGCTCACAGTCTAAGTACTTCTTCTTCAGATCTTGCCCGATGAGAACAGCAGAGCTCTGATGACGATGGTAGATCAGGTTCGTTGTCTGCGAAGCTCGGGTGCGCTGTAGGCGCGCCGGCCCTGCTTCATTGAAGGTCTTCTTGAGATGTTGCCAGATGTAAGTAGCAGAGCTCTGGTATCGATGATAGTTCAGACTAGGACAGGTGTTATGGCAATAAATAGTTAATAATTTTATTGGAATAATTGAAGCCATTTCAGAACCCTTCCAAAAACATGGTTATGTGATCCTTGCACTTTCCTCTAGACAATTTGTATTATATAAATGTTTTGATTTAGAGGTAGCCGTATAGAAGTTATAGAAGTTCTTATCAACATGTTCTGAACGTCCTGTACGACTTCAAGGCTAGTTAAAAGAACTACCACGCAGAAAATATAATTAAATGTTTTCTAGAATAAAATGTATATTCAGCATAACGTGACGCAATTATCTAGTCACACCCCTCTGCACATCCCTTTAAGGATAAGTAATAAAACTGCTAGCTTTTCCTTTAATAAAGGTCTTTGTCATTAAGCTCTACATTGAGACAAATACTGTGTCAGCGTGGATTCTTTCCGGTGACGTGCACGCACCTATAGACAAAGCATCCAATTCGGCGGCAGACAATTAAGACGACAGCCTCACCCGAAAGGTGTGGGGGGCATCCATTACAGTTGGCGCCCAACGTGCTAGGACGAGACGTCCAGGGGACGACAGCCACAACAGAACCTTCATTCCCTGAACGGATCAGACACGAGGGGTAGACCTGCAGGCTACAATGAGGTAAGAAAATTATTTATCTTACCTAAGCCCTCCTGTAACTCCGTGCAGGGATGATGAAGATAGCTGGCTGTCAGACTCGGACCTGGATGACCGGATCTAAGAAGTCCTAGCCCTTGTAACCCGGTCCTGAGAATTCCTTAATTGTCTGCCTTATTTGTGTTCTTGCAACCTGATCCTGAGTTTGTCTGTGTTTATGTCAGTGCTATCATTGCTACCGTTTCAGTAAATAGAAAACATAGAAAGAGAGAAAGCACGGAGAACGAGAGACGGGGCTGAATAGGGAGATTTCTGTTTCCCTGGTTGTCCAGCTCTATTCCCAGGGGATGGAGCTGATGCTTTGTCGACCCCTAATAGGGTTGATGGTTTCCGGCCCCTGAAAGAAGGGCCGATGGGCTCTTCCACTACTGGTGTTGCAGCCTCTGATACGGCTGATGGTTTTCCCACCCCACGCGCGCAAGCTAAGGACGGAGTGTAGTGTTAGGGTAGTCCTGGCTGCGGTGGTGGACGGGTACGTAATTTACGTACATTTTGGTAGTGAGAAGATTTGAACCGTTCTCTCCAGATGACGTGCGTGCCGCTTATGTAAACAAGGTATAGAGCTAGCAATTACACCCGCTGGCTGGAAAATAATTTGTGTTATTGACGTGCCATATGCACGGGAAGAAACTGGTTATATAGCAATCCCTGGCACTTCTCCAGTACTCTGGGTGTGCAGACAGAATATACATGTCCAGTTAACGATAGTCATATAAAGAGTCTTGTTGCAAGAAGTATATGTAAGAAAGTTATCTGACCCAGTTGTTGCCCCACTGAGGTGTAGAGGGGGCCGACACAGTTTGATGTTTATTTGTTTTATCTGTTTGGTGACGACCATTCCAGTCCCAGTCCTCAGATTGACTCTGACTGACTGACAAATACTGAGTAGATGTGTATTTTTGCTTACAGTTATCAGGTCAAGTTTCTAATTTGGAAATCCCTAGCAAAAAGGTATTGACCCCTTTAGTGTCTTCCCCGAACATTGGCCTTATATTAGAGGTAATATGGCGGCTGTAGGAGTCGTTAGGAAGCATGTCTGGATTGTTGGACATTCATATATCTATTGGGCAGAGAAGAGGGCCCACGGACGTCTGTATTCAGAATATTCATTTTTTTCACAAGGAGTTTATCCATATACGGTGGTACGGAATTTGGGTTTAACTGTTCCACACGTGGTGTGTTCAGGGGCCGCCTTAGGGTATATACAATGGTTATTGTTCTGCATACTAAGTAAGCTTTAGTCATTTCACAACATATACCTTTTAGAGTTTTTATTATCCCCTGTGTAGAAAAATTTTGGTTATAAAAAGTGTTCAGAATAAACTTTAATGCCCGGCTCACTGAAGGTATCCCAGTTGACTCCCCTTTATACAACCCTGCTGACACTGGTAGTCTTGAAGGGGTGGACAGTTATAGCCAAGATAGAAGCATAGAGACTTGGGTTTAAGCTATAATATGGGTGTTAATCAGTCAAAGTCCAGATCCACAGGTGTACAAACAGAACTCCTAATTGGAATATATTAATTTACATTCTGCTAGAATCACTGCTTTTGTTTTCCTTTGAAAAGATTGTTTATAGTAGCGCGGAGTCAATGGAATGCAGGAATGTTTGTGTGACAGTTTTAATCACAAGCAGCAGGGGGGGGATTGGGCTGGCAGCTACTGCTTCTACTGGTGTCATGTGGCATAGAGACACTGGTATATAGTGATTACAGATGTTCCGTCTTTTCAAGGAAAAACACATTAATATGGTCCGTGAAAGAGAAGGGAGAAAGTATGTAAAAAAAAAAAATTGCAAACAAACAATTAGAAGGCTGTGAGTGGTGCACATAAGTGTTGAATGAAGCTGTAATTGGGGCCCCTGTGTATACTGTATGTATGCTGAGATGTTAGATGTAATGTCAGGGTTGACAGTATGTTTTGACGTTGTGTATCACGTGTGATGTGAAGCAGGTGTGTAGTTATACATGTTGCCAGACAATTCCCTAGAGAGAGAACGCTATCTTATAATGTGTGTATGTTTCCCCCGTTAGGTTAGAATTGAACCTCCCATCAGTTACTATAGGGGAGGGGGAAAGTCTGCGTTTTGTGTCTTTCATTTTTACATGTAGTAATGAGGAATCATCTCTTTAACATTCTGAATGAGTAGACAGGAATTTTTGGAATTTCTTTTCATTTTTGGTTGTGAACATCAAGCATCATAATTGTTTACTGTGTATTTAGTTGGAATCTAGTAATATTGCCTATTATTGGACGCAATAATAGTTATTTTAAACAGTTTTTGATTTTCATACAGGGATTATTCTATTTTATTGAGTCATACTGACACCCTGTCTTCTTGTTTGTGTTGTGTTAATATTTTTTTTTAGACACTATGATAATTACCGTATATACTCGTGTATAAGCCGAGTTTTTCAGCCCAAAATTTGGGCTGAAAAGTCCCCCCCTCGGCTTATACACGGGTCTATACGGTAGACCCGTGTGGTGGGGGCTGTGGAGGCTGGAGGAGGCGGGGGGGGCTGCTGTATGAGCGGCCCCGTCACGTGGGGCCGCTCATTAAATATGCACTGCATTCCCCTGTCAATCAGCGCAGGGGGAAGCAGTGCATATGGCCCCCCCAAAAGCTGGCACTGTCCCCCCTTGTAAGGGCCCCCCCCGGTGCTTATACTTTACCATCCCGGTGTTCTGATCGGCGCCGCTCCTCGGTGCTGCGTCGCCGTCTTCATCCTCCCGTCTCGCTGCATCCATCCGGGTTCTCCGGCGGTCGCAGCGATATGACGTCATCGCGCGACCGCTGGAGAACCCGGATGCAGCCAGCGCGGGAGGATGAAGACGGCGACGCAGCACCGAGGAGCGGCGCCGATCAGAACACCGGGATGGTAATGTATAAGTAGCGGGAGGGGGAGGCCTTACAAGGGGGGACAGTGCCAGCTTTTGGGGGCTGTTGGTACCCCCAGGGGGCTGCTGGGTACCCCCTGGGGGCTGTTGGTACCCCCAGGGGGCTGCTGGGTACCCCCTGGGGGCTGTTGGTCCCCCCTGGGGGCTGTTGGTACCCCCAGGGGGCTGTTGGTACCCCCAGGGGGCTGCTGGGTACCCCCTGGGGGCTGTTGGTACCCCCTGGGGGCTGTTGGTACCCCCAGGGGGCTGCTGGTACCCCCAGGGGGCTGCTGGGTACCCCCTGGGGGCTGTTGGTACCCCCTGGGGGCTGTTGGTCCCCCCTGGGGGCTGTTGGTACCCCCTGGGGGCTGTTGGTACCCCCTGGGGGCTGTTGGTACCCCCAGGGGGCTGCTGGGTACCCCCTGGGGGCTGTTGGTACCCCCTGGGGGCTGTTGGTCCCCCCAGGGGGCTGTTGGTCCCCCCAGGGGGCTGTTGGTCCCCCCAGGGGGCTGTTGGTACCCCCAGGGGGCTGCTGGGTACCCCCAGGGGGCTGCTGGGTACCCCCTGGGGGCTGCTATATGTACCCCTGGGGGCCTGCTGTATACCACTGGGGCTGCTGTATACTACCACTGGGGCTGCTGGGGCTCCTGTATACTACCACTGGGGCTGCTGGGGCTCCTGTATACTACCACTGGGGCTGCTGGGGCTCCTGTATACTACCACTGGGGCTGCTGGGGCTCCTGTATACTACCACTGGGGCTGCTGGGGCTCCTGTATACTACCACTGGGGCTGCTGGGGCTCCTGTATACTACCACTGGGGCTGCTGGGGCTCCTGTATACTACCACTGGGGCTGCTGTATACTACCACTGGGGCTGCTGGGGCTCCTGTATACTACCACTGGGGCTGCTGGGGAATCTGTATACTACCACTGGGTGCTGCGGGCTCCTGTATACTACCACTGGGGCTGCTGGGGAATCTGTATACTACCACTGGGGCTGCTGGGGAATCTGTATACTACCACTGGGGCTGCTGGGGAATCTGTATACTACCACTGGGGCTGCTGTATACTACCACTGGGGGGCCTGTATACCACACTGCTGGGGGCTGTATAACTGTGCTGGGGTCCACCCTCGGCTTATACACGAGTCAATAGGTTTTTCCAGATTTTTGGGGCAAAAGTAGGGGGGTCGGCTTATACACGGGTCGGCTTATACACGAGTATATACGGTATTCGGGATAATTTTTGTATGTTTCTGTCTAAATTTTACGGAGGAACAATAGTTTTTAGAAGAGGCATAGAGAACAGATGATAATACTTAGTATATGTGTGTTAAATCTTCTGATTCTAATCCCATTGTTTTCTAAAAAAGTTTTTATTGTTATGGCGCTGGCTACGGGTGGGGGATGGACTTGTTTTCAGATTCAGATAGAAAAACCTCAGCTCAGAGTGTTCCCCCCATCTTAGGAATGTAAGACTTAGAGGAAGTTTTGCCCATCAGAACTTCCTGTGGCAGCCATCTTGCACCACCCAAAAGTCCTGTTAACAATGAGACTACATCACAGTTAGTTCCACTACCAGTTTATATATCCAGTTATGATTATACAAGAATAATGTATATATATCTTTACTCTTTACTCTGATATCTTCTGACTCCCTCATGCGGAGGGGGGATGGAGACATATATTGAGAAATATATGGGGTTTTTGGTTAAGCATCATACAGTTATAGTTTATAAATATAGCGCCAATGGAGACATTTATAACAGAATTTAAATGGGTTTTTGGTTAAGCATAAATCAGTCATAGTTTATAGCTATCAATATAATTAGTAGAGAATTGTAATAAGAATTTTGTTGAATAAGGTTTTATGATTTTTGAAGCTAATACAAATTCTTGAGTGTTTTATTTCAGTTGTACGTATAGGAAAGATGATCTTACGCTGGACACTGGTCCTCGCATGAGGTGATCAGAGCAATTGATTCTGAGTTTTTGCACTTGTTCATGAGCAGGTGGAGCTTCTTCTAGGTACAATTCTTACAAAAACGGTAAGCATACAAAATGTAGAATTGGTAAATCACGGTGAGGTAGACACCATGTTGCCAGTCTAGGATGGTATAATCATGCTGACAGTCACTACAAGTGACCCCCTAGAGGTAGAGGGCAAGGTACAATTTGAAGTTCAAATAAAGTTAGTCTAGGTAAATGGCGGGAGGTCATCCATCCCAGCCTTGTTACATCTGGCTGCCTAAGCACCCCTTCGGTATCGGACTGCCCGGACAGAACTAAATAAATACTAAAGGAACAAAAAGGGAGTTGTGCTGAAGGATGGGAAAAAGGACAGGCCATGATGACGTCTCTCTTCAACAAAAGTTAGAATAGCCTTTGCTTGGCCCCACATACACCTCGACCGGTCACGAGTTTAGTCAGATGAATACTGCCTGGTTCGCTCCTGGTTACAGGTAAGGGCTTGTGTACAATCCTGCAATATTCCTACACACACACAACTCAGAAAGGTAAGAGTTTGAAGCAGCAGCCACTCCACAAGCCTTAAGAATTGCAAATAGGGTGCGGACAAGGAGAGGAAAGTTATAAACATGTCCTAGTAGGTGTGGATCTCTCTCTCCTATATAAAATACCATAAGATGTCTAATATATTGGTTAAGAATGTTCTAAAGCAGAGTGAGGGTGCTTTCACATAACGATTTTTTCATTTCCGATGCTGTCCGATCAAAATCGGACAGCATCGGACCGATTTTCGGACCCCATGCAGCCCTATGGGCATCGGACCGAATCGGATGTGCACTAAATGCCATCCGATTTGGTCCGATCCGAATCTGTCCGATTTTTTTATCGGCGCAAAAATCGGAGCTTGCTCCGATTTTTGCACCGAAAATAAAATCTGACAGATTCGGATCGGACCAGATCGGATGGCATTTAGTGCACATCCGATCCGACCCGATCAATTTAGCATGGGGCCCTATGGAGCAGTGTCCGAGGAAACATCTGATGTCTCCTCGGACCGATTTTAGTGTACTGAGCATGCTCAGTACACTAAAATAGCTCCTAAAAGTAAATTAAGGGGTTAATAAAAAAAAAAAAACTATGCTCACCTGTCCACGAGGCCCACGTCGTCTCCCGGCATCTCCGGTGTCTCCAGGTATCTTGCCGTCTGTGCTGAAAGACCTGCCGTGATGTCACAATCACATGACTGCCAGGAACCAATAGCAGGCAGTCATGTGATTGTGACATCACGAGAGGTCCTGGCAGCACAGAACAGCAAGATACCTGGAGACGCGCGGGAGTCGTGTACAGGTGAGAAAGTAGAGGAGGAGAGGAGGGGGACACATGGGGGGATCGGAGCACACATGGGGGCACCCGGAGGACACATAGGAGGACCGGGGGCCAAGAGGGGAGACAGGGGATGAGAGGACCGGGGGCCAAGAGGGCAGACACAGGGGATGAGAGGACCGGGGGCCAAGAGGGCAGACACAGGGGATGAGAGGACCGGGGGCCAAGAGGGCAGACACAGGGGATGAGAGGACCGGGGGCCAAGAGGGTAGACACAGGGGATGAGAGGACCGGGGGCCAAGAGGGCAGACACAGGGGATGAGAGGACCGGGGGCCAAGAGGGCAGACACAGGGGATGAGAGGACCGGGGGCCAAGAGGGAAGGACCGGTGGCCAAGAGGGGAGACACAGGACCGGGGGCCAAGAGGGGAGACACAGGGGATAAAGGAGAGGACCGTGGGAGAGACTGTGACAGCTCTCAGGGAGCGATCTGACAGGAGGGCGGGCATCCTATTTTCTGTCGGAATCGGATGCCTATTTGGCACCCGATTCCAGGCATCAGAGGAATCCGATGCTGTCCGATTTATATCGGACAGCATCGGATTTTACAAAATCGTTATGTGAAAGTAGCCTGAGTAGGTAAATGAGTAAATATACATGTAAAAAAAGAATATGGTAGTTGTATAATAAATAATTGGAAGTGTTCCCAGATATCCAGATTTCTTTTTGACCTGTTTTTCAGAAAAGCAGAAGAGACCACTGATGATAAGTATACAGTAATTATATTGTCTAAGTTATACTATACGTTATATTTGTTTGGCTTTACATTGTATCATATTGTTTTATTTGTGCTCTGACTGACCTGCTGGGACCTGTTTCAATTACAGACTATTGACAGTGTATCTAGTGACCCTCATATATATATGTTGACTGAGCAATTGCGGTATATGTTTATGCAAGGTAATGGACTAGACAACACTTTACAAACAAACTGAAAAAGGTATATAAGATCAGGGATAGGTTAGGGACAGATAGGGTGAGTGGACGTGGAGTGGGGGCACCACAGGCGTTTCAAGAGGGTGTCGACCTCCGCTAGTTAGGTAGGTTTCCAGCTTTAAGGACATTCCTAGGGTACTATTAGGAGTGGGTATATCACTTATACGTTCTGTAAATCTTATATTTTTGTTTCCATGAACTATCTTGGGTGACAATTAATTTTGATCAATAGAAAATGACTTTTGATTGTATATAAGATCCTTATATGGAAAGTATTTGACATGAATCATAAGTGTATGATTTAGAATTGATGATTTGCAGGGGCGTAACTAGAACTGGCAGGGCCCCATAGCAAACTTTTGAACGGGGCCCTCTCCAAGACACGCCCCCAATGACACGCCCCCTTCAAGACACACCCCCTTACTGAATCGGTGTTAACAGTCTGACGCCACCCAGTTTAAAGTATATACTCGTGTATAAGCCGACCCCCCTACTTTTGCCCCCAAAACCTGGGAAAACCTATTGACTCGTGTATAAGCCGAGGGTGGACCCCAGCATAGGTATTCAGCCCCCAGCAGTGTGGTATACAGGCCTCCCCAGTGGTAGTATACAGCAGCCTCCCCAGTGGTATATACAGGCCCCAGCAGTATATACAGTAGCCCCAGTGGTATACAGCAGCCTCCCCAGTGGTATATACAGGCCCCAGCAGTATATACAGTAGCCCCAGTGGTATACAGCAGCCTCCCCAGTGGTCTATACAGCAGCCCCAGTGGTATACAGCAGCCTCCCCAGTGGTATATACAGCAGCCCCAGTGGTATACAGCAACCTCCCCAGTGGTATATACAGCAGCCCCAGTGGTATACAGCAACCTCCCCAGTGGTATATACAGGCCCCAGCAGTATATACAGCAGCCCCAGTGGTATACAGCAACCTCCCCAGTGGTATATACAGGCCCCAGCAGTATATACAGTAGCCCCAGTGGTATACAGCAGCCTCCCCAGTGATATATACAGGACCCAGCAGTATATACAGCAGCCCCAGTGGTATACAGCAGCCTCCCCAGTGGTATATACAGGCCCCAGCAGTATATACAGCAGCCCCAGTGGTATACAGCAGCCTCCCCAGTGGGTATATACAGGGCCCCAGTGGGTATATACAGGCCCCCAGTGGGTATATACAGGCCCCAGTGGGTATATACAGTCAGGGCCCCAGTGGGTATATACAGTCAGGGCCCCAGTGGGTATATACAGTCAGGGCCCCAGTGGGTATATACAGGCCCCCAGTGGGTATATACAGGCCCCCAGTGGGTATATACAGGCCCCCAGTGGGTATATACAGTCAGGGCCCTAGTGGGTATATACAGGGCCCCAGTGGGTATATTCAGGGCCCCAGTGGGTATATACAGGCCCCCAGTGGGTATATACAGGCCCCCAGTGGGTATATACAGTCAGGCCCCAGTGGTATATACAGGGCCCCAGTGAGTATATACAGGCCCCCAGTGAGTATATACAGGCCCCCAGTGGGTATATACAGGCCCCCAGTGGGTATATACAGGCCCCCAGTGGGTATATACAGGCCCCAGTGGGTATATACAGGCCCCAGTGGGTATATACAGGCCCCAGTAGGTATATACAGGCCCCCAGTGGGTATATACAGGCCCCCAGTGGGTATATACAGGCCCCCAGTGGGTATATACAGGCCCCCAGTGGGTATATACAGGCCCCCAGTGGGAATATACAGGCCCCCAGTGGGAATATACAGGCCCCCAGTGGGAATATACAGGCCCCCAGTGGGAATATACAGGCCCCCAGTGTGTATATACAGGTCCCCCACTCCTCCTCTGCTGCACACGTCACCTGTAAAGGAATACATCATACTTACTTATCTCTGCCGGCTGCCGCTGTCACCGCTCTGCACCGCGCTCCGGCTTCATCTGGCTTCTTCCTGGTTGTGACCGCCGGGCGCAGGAAATGACGTCACAACCAGAAAGAAGCCGGATGAAGACGGAGCGCGGTGCAGAGCGGTAACAGCGGCAGCCGGCAGAGATAAGTAAGTATGATGTATTCCTTTACAGGTGACGTGTGCAGCAGAGGAGTGGGGGGCCTGTATATACCTACTGGGGGGGGGCCTGTAGCTGACCGGATAGCAGCGTAGCGGCGCTGGGTCCGGGCCCCCCACAAGGGCCGGGCCCCAAAGCGACCGCTACGTCTGCTATGCCGGTAGTTACGCCCCTGATGATTTGTTTTTCACGAACCCAAAGAATGTAATGTTTCTGTATATATATATAGTATATATCTTCCTCTTCTCTTAGGGTTGATTGTTTTTCATCTATTGGTAAGTCAAGAACTGATACCATATTCTTTTTATATCTCTTTCTTGAAAGATGGTGTGTATACGTAATATTAGATGATAAGATGCTCAAGGGGGGGTGACCTATATTCTTAAAGTTATAAGGTTATAAGTAAAATTTTGTGATTTGTTTTTGTGTTGCAGGGTATTACTATGTCATAGATAGTTATGAAAATGGTACAAATTTTTATGAGATTATGGTTGAAAATGTTGTCCAGGTAATAGATTCCCCGAGATAGGTTTTTCTCATGTTTTGACATTTATAAAGGGCTTGTCTAACATGTATTTTTGAGCTTTCTCTCCCCATTTAACATGCAGCTACTGTGGACCGAAGTCGCTTCCCACAGTCTGGAGATGGAGTGATGGTCAGAAGAAACGTCAGAAATTCTGCGGATGACTGAGACAGCTGAAGAGATCAAATGGCAGCCCAACTAGATCCAAGATCTACACTACAAGGCAGACGAGCCCAGGAGAATACCAAATGTCTCTTACTACAGACGCTGGCCTATATGCGAAGGATATAAGCATCCCAAGGGACACTGACCGCTTAGGACACCGTTATTTTTTGAATATCAAGGACTGACTTATTTTAGATAAGACTGAAGCAACATTGACTTGGTACGAGGCCATGCCCTCCTGAATTAGACCGTAGTCAGGACCGACTTATGGAGAATGTCAAATATAATGACTAACAGTTGAGTGATAATTATGACCGGTATTTGATTGCAGCATTCGTATAGTTTCCCTGTTTGCCATGGTTTGTGAGTGTTTGTGTCCATTCGATGGTGTAATGGGCAGACCTTTGTGGGGAATCCGGTGAAGTGGTGTAGGAAGTCCGGCTCCGTCAACTAGGGGAGGAGAATGTACCTATCTGAGTAGGTCTGTGTGCATGCACTTTGGTTGGAGCATTCACTCATGACTATGGGAGAAGGGAACTGTGGGAGCAGCATTCATTTTTATTATATTTAGAACCTATTTTAGTAAATATAATCTCCATATTTTTTGTATGTATAACTTTTACTATGTATTTCAGTAGTATTAAATAGAGAGGTGAGATATCATCCTAGATCACAGTTTAGGGTGTGGCAAGACCAGTTACAAAGGCGTTATGATTGTCATTACGGTTAAACGTTATGGTTCTCTCCATATTGGTGAAGACTCCTTTCCCACTTTTCTTTACCTCTCCCCCTCTGTCACCTAGGGCAAGGATTTGGGGTAAGATTTTGAATGTCTCCAAACGGGGAATGTTATGGCAATAAATAGTTAATAATTTTATTGGAATTCAGCGGAGAGGGGAATCAGGGCACAATGCGGTGACAATAATCGGGTACCGGGACGTTCTCCCTTGAAGCCGGGATCCCCTTAGGCAGTGCAGGCCAAAGCACCAAACAATAACAGGATGATTGAAGAAAAGGCAGCACTCACCGGAATATGTGTAGGGTGATCTTTAATCCATAATATCAGGAAAAGACAGGGTGCAGGGAGGTGACCATGGAGGGCCGGAGGACGACGACGCCGTTTCGCGACAGCTGTTGCTTCTACGGGTCCAGAAAGTTTCCGGTGAGTGCTGCCTTTTCTTCAATCATCCTAATTTTTATTGGAATAATTGGAGCCATTTCAGAACCCTTCCAAAAACATGGTTATGTGATCCTTGCACTTTCCTCTAGACAATCTGTATTATATAAATGTTTTGATTTAGAGGTAGCCGTATAGAAGTTATAGAAGTTCTTATCAACATGTTCTGAACGTCCTGTACGACTTCAAGGCTAGTTAAACTAACTACCACGCAGAAAATATAATTAAATGTTTTCCAGAATAAAATGTATATTCAGCATAACGTGACGCAATTATCTAGTCACACCCCTCTGCACATCCCTTGAAGGATAAGTAATAGAACTGCTAGCTTTTCCTTTCATAAAGGTCTTTGTCATTAAGCTCTACATTGAGACAAATACTGTGTCAGCGTGGATTCTTTCCGGTGACGCACCTATAGACAAAGCATCCAATTCGGCGGCAGACAATTAAGACGACAGCCTCACGCGAAAGGTGTGGGGGGCATACATTACACAGGGACGTCCGCCAAAGCAGGCCTCAGCTGAAAAGGTGGTGATGGCGGCGGGAGCGGCTGTCCTGTGCTCCGGTGCGGGAGGAGGCAGGAAGGAAACAGCCCGCAGAGAGCTCAGCCCAGCTGGAGGGACAGTGATAGCGGCGGAGCAGCTGTCCTGTGCTCTGGTGCGGGAGGAGGCAGGAAACTGCCCGCAGGGAGCTCAGCCCAGCTGGAGAGACAGTGGTAGCGGCGGGAGCAGCCTTCCTGTGGTCCAGTTGTGGAGGGAGCAGGAGGGAGCTTGCGAGGGGCTCACTTTAGCTGGGGAAGTGGTGATGGCGGCAAAGCGGCCGTCCTGCGTTCTGGTGAGGGAGGGGGCAGGAGGCAGCCTGCAAGGAGCTCACCTTAGCTGGGAAGGCGGCGATGGCGGCGAGACAGGCTTTCCTACGCTCCAATGTGCAGGAGCAGCACTTAGGAGACAGCAGACTTCTATGTGCAGTCTAGTCCGTGATCCTGCTCCCAAATAGTGCAGAGTAGAGAGTAGTCCTAGTTGAGAACACCGCACCGACTCCACTCGTGGTGATGGCTGCCTTGGAGGGGTGAGTCGGCTGTCTTCTCCTCTCAGCCCTGGGTTTCAGCTTGAGCCAGGAAGTCTCAGGGATGGTTCAAGGGGTGCTCTTTTAGCTCATAAATCAGTCTAGTAGCTTGTTTTGGGATAGTAAGCCTTAATAAAGGCTTAAAACCCAATAGCTTTCATGTAAACACAGGAGCTCCTGTAGAGTGCGTCTTACATGGAGCTGCAGGCCACGTCTCTCCTAATTTGTTAATTATAGTCTTACCCAGGAGGTGTTATTACAGGCATGACAGAATTTTCTAAGTATTAGGTGACCTAGGAAAAAGTCATATACATTAGTTAAACCAATCAATTTCACGATTAAGACCCCTAGGTGTTAGAGTATCTAGTGTGTAAATCCAGTATGATTCTCGCTGTTTTAATAACTGAATGTGATTACCACCTCATCTAGGTCTGGGGACTTTTTGTAATACCTGGAATCTAAGTTGGGACAGATTGTGTCTTGCTTCTTTGAAATGAGCTGGTAAAAGTAACCAGGTTTTTTCACACCTGATTGTGGACTTGTGACTAGATATTCTGTCACGGATGGCTTGTGTGGTTTCCCCAACATATAGTAGTCCACATGGGCACTTTATCATATTTACCACAAAGTTAGTTTCACAGGTAAAGAAGTCCTTGATGGGGTAAGATTTGCCTGAACGGGGGTGTATCACCTCATTGCCCTTGATGACATTGGAACATGACATACAGCTCAGACAAGGAAATGTACCCGTACATTTCTGTCCCGATAGAGTCTTTGTTGGATTAGGTTTAGTGGATCCTAAATCAGCTCTGGCTAGTTTATCCCGTATGTTGGGGAGTCGTCTCATGCACATAATGGGAGGTGTTTTGAACACGTCAATGTTGGGATATGACTTATTCAGTAGTGGCCAGTGGTGTCTGATCAGGTTATGGACTCTTTGTATGGATGGATGGTGGTATTGTACCAATGGGAGTCTGGCTGGTTTGTTAATTATTACAGTTGGGCTATTGGTTTCAGTTTTAGCTTTGTGTAATTCACTACTCAGTAATTCTTTGGGGTAGTTGCGGTTACTGAATTTGTTTGCCATCTCATTTAATCTAGTATCTCTAATCTGGGGGTGTGATACTATTCTAATGACTTTTTTAAATTGCAATCTTGGTAGACTGTTCTTGGTGGATTTTGGATGACAGCTCTCATAAGAGAGTAGGCTGTTGCAGTCTGTCGGTTTGGTATAGATGTCAGTGGTCAGGAATCCATGTTGATCTTTTAGTACTTTGGTGTCTAGAAAGGTGATGGCATTATTGTCATGGGATAACGTGAATTGGAGTTCAGGTCTGATTCGGTTTATGGTGTTAAAGAAGTCAAGTAAACTCTGTGTGTCTCCTCGCCATATACAGAATATGTCGTCTATGTATCTGACCCAAATTAAAGCATACTTTTGAAATATGGGATTGGGGTAGATAAATTCCTGTTTGAAGCGATCCATATAGAGATTAGCGTAAGCTGGCGCTACATTAGATCCCATCGCGGTACCACAGGTTTGGATGTAGAACTCATCTTCAAATAGGAAGAAGTTCTCACGTAGAACTATGTTTAGTAGATCGATACAGAGTTCCTGGATCTTGGTATCAACCATGGCTCCTTGTAGAGTGAGTGAAACTGCCTCTATGCCTTTATTGTGGTCTATAGATGTGTATAGACTATTGACATCCCATGTGTTTAAAATGCAGTTGTTAGGAATGGTACCAATGTCCTTCAATTTTTGCAAAAAGGCACCTGTGTCAAGAATGAAGGATTTGGTTTTGTGAGTGTATGGGGTCAGTAGTTTTTCCAAAAAAATTGATAGTGGGTTTAATATAGAGTCAGTGGAAGCAACTATTGGTTGTCCTGGAGGGTTCTGTATGTTTTTGTGTATCTTGAGTAAGATGTAGATGACCAGAGTGATGGGGTGGTGATTTATCAGGAATGTTCTGTTTTTTTCATCAATGGTTTTGTTTTGTATATGTTTGGTCAAGATACTGTCAATTTATCTGCGTATGGAGGTAGTTGGATCTGTCTGGATTCTTTTGTATATGGTAGTATCGGACAGTTGTCTCCTAATTTCCTGGGTGTACATAGTCTTATTAAATCACCACAATCACCCCTCCCTTGTCCGCTGGTTTGATAATTATGTTTTTATTATCTTTGAGAGACTAGATTGCTTGTTTCTCGGGGGGGAGGGTGATATTATGGCGGATCGAGAGAAGGCCAATTCGTTTGTCATGAATAACCTTTTTGACATCCCTATCAATCAAATCAATAAATGCCTCAACTGCATGATTGGTTTTAGGGGCATGAACGTACTTGGATTCCTGAGTCCCAGTGTATCTAGGCTTATTGAGTGGGCCGGGCTGTGGTCTGGTAAAGTGCCTAGTGTGTTCCCCATGGGTGGGGGGTTGTTTTCAAAGTGTACCTTCAACCTAAGATTGCGATAAAATGATTGAAGGTCCGTCTCTAACTGGAAGGAGTCCAATCGTGGAGTGGGGCAGAATGACAATCCTTTGTTAAGTACCCTGAGTTCTAGAGGAGAGAGGGAATAATCTGAAATATTGACGACTACGTTTGGACTCCTACCTGTGATCTTAGGATCATTTGGCAATTGGGTTCTCTTCCTCCTGGATATCCGGTTAGGCGTGCGAGTGGTCCTAAAAAAATAGGTCTTGGGATGGCTGCACCTCCAGTGTCGCTCCCGGATCCTGGGGAGAAACCCCCGGCAGGTGATGAACCTCCTGATGGTGTATTCCCACCAGCTGGGCGGCGGGGTTTTGGACTCGGCCGTCGCGGTGCTGGTTCCTCCCATCTGTATACTTTGTTTGTCAAGTAGTCCTCCGTGTCACGTTGAAATTTCAATCTCTTTCTTTCCTCAAGGGTTTTTCGGTGTGTTGCCAAGGTCAAGTCTACTTTATTCTTTAGCGAAGTAAATTCAGTAGAGTTGAGGGTTGATATAAGCTGTGTCCAAATCACTGTTACCTTTTCTTCACTTTCTTTGATGGCCTCCTGTAGATGTTCGATAGTGAGAAGGATGATGTTGAAGGAACTCTTGTTTAGGATTTTTTGGAATGTTGCACAGAACTTTTCATTATCAGAAAAGAGTGTGGGCCTAAGATTGCTGCGTAAGCCACGTGGTATTTTGCCTTGACGGAAATATTCACCAAGAGTGGCACAATGTAGTTCATAAGCTACCAACTTCTTCCGTTCTTTCTCCCAATCCTTGGTTTTAATGTCACGACTTGGTATGTGTAGAAAGTCAGAAGCTGTCTTTATTCTTGACAGGATGGTTGGTCCTGCTGCGTCGTCATACATGTATGTATTAGATGACATGGGTCCAGACGGTGCTTATAACCAAAAGGAATCGTAATAGAAGTAATAATGGCTAGCACTCGACTAGGTGAGGGTGATGGTGCCAGTGAAAGGAACCAAAGATTCCAATAACTATGTAGATAGGAATCACTGCACACGTACAAGAGATTATGCTTTGGGTGAAAGTTTATTTATAGTGTCGGTTGCTTGCGACAAAACTATGACGTTTCGGCCCATGTGGGCCTTGATCACAAAGTCGCTGTAAAATATGAAAAAAATAAAATCGGAATGTTTTGTTTAGGATAACATTACATTGTATTTACAATATATGTACAACTCATATGTATGTAAACGTTTATCAAGGAGTCCATGCAATACATTTTTTAATTGGACTTAGAGGAACAACTCAAAATAAACCAAAGGAAAAAAGAGGGGGGAAAAACGGACCAAGATATATTGAGCATAGTCAGATCAATAGAAATTCAAGTAAGAGATCACAATATTAGGATTGGTTTGAATGTATGGACTAAAACCTAACCTTAGTTTGAGCGCATCCAATGAAATGTCAAAGCCCATAGAGAGTGATCAGTGGACTGATCTTTTGTTAGAATGAACCTGTTAGGGAATGAATACTGAGTAAATAAGGGGCAATAAATAGATGGCAGTTACAACATCTGCTCCCTAGATGGCATCGCTACCTATTAGAATGGTAAAGTGCATCTGGGCATGTGCAAGAACCACGGGAACGACATAAACATAAAAAGCCGCACTGAGCTTAGATGTTGTCGTCAATGCGCATGCGCGAATGACGCGACACAACTTCCGGTCACAAGACCGCTCCATCGCTTAATAGGAGCGCTTTACAGCTTCTGGCTATCACTCCCTCTTGGAAACCTGGGTGGAAACACCCTCCACTGTGCCACCAACGTATGTGCAGCAATGGGACCACCATAAGATAAGTACTCCTTCTAATATATTGACTTAACACTTTACTTTGTTAATTCTCAGCCCCATATGAGCGCAAGCTCCAGGTGTGACACAAAACAACTTAGTGACATTCTAAAAAAGCATCTCTTTGGATTGCATACCGTAGAGCTGATCCTCAACTACAAACCCAAAGGGTAATGATATCTTTATATACTTTATTATAGTTCTCTCACTGGGGTTTAAACACCGTGTAACTGATAAACAGCACTTTTCCTGGTATACCCTAATACTGGCACCCTGTGATTATGCCACTACAGTAACATTTACTCACTAAATATCACAGTTGCTTTAGGACTAAGTTACCTGTCCTCCACGGTACTAGTGGCCTAACATATGTTTCACAAATGAATACCTCAGTTACGTTATTTATTGCCCCTTATTTACTCAGTATTCATGCCCTAACAGGTTCATTTTGACAAAAGATCAGTCCACTGATCACTCTCTATGGCAGGGGTCTCAAACTCGGCCCGCGACGCTCCCCAGTGCGGCCCGGGGCACTATGAAAGAAAAAAGCATGCCCCTGGTCATTATACATGGAGCCACCGCGGTACCGCTTTACTGTGACTTCCGGGTACCGCCAGCTCAGCTCAAACAAGCACCTTCGCGCCTGTACATTCACGCAAGCAGGCGGCCGGTGGACCAATCAGAAGCCTCCTGTGACGTCACAGGAGGCTTCTGATTGGTCTGCCGGCCGCCTGCTTTCATGAATGTACAGGCGCGAAGGCGCTTGTTCGAGCCGGCGGTACCGGTAAGTCACAGTAAAGCGGTACCGCGGCGGCTCGATGTATAATGGCCCGGGGCATTAATGAAATGGGTTGGCCGGGCTCTCAGTTTGCGGCCGCAGCTGCTGCCCTGTGACAGAGCGGGAGCACAGCGGTGAGTGAGCGCCGGAGCTGACAGCAACCCCCCGCCCTTCTCCCGGCCAGGGCTGACAGCAAACGCCCCCCCCCCCACTGCTCCTCACTCAGCTGGAGTTGACAGCACATCGGCCCCCTTCCCGCTCCTCACCCGGCCAGAGCTGACAGCAAACTCCCCCCCCCCCCACTGCTCCCGACCCAGCCGGAGCTGACAGCACATCGCCCCCCCTTTCCCGCTCCTCACCCGGCCAGCAAAAAGACCCCCATTCCCCCCGGCTCCTCACCTGCCACCACAGGGCTGACAGTGTCATGCCACCTCCCGGATTAAGTTCAGCCAGCCAGCCCCTGATCAGGTGTGTATGAGTGTTAGAGAGAGAGTGTGTGTATGTGTGAGTGTATTTGTGTGTATATGTGAGTGTGTATGTGTATAATAGTGAGTGTATTTGTGTGTATACTGTGTGAGTATTTGTGTGTATATGTGAGTGAGTGTGTATGTGTATATGTGTGAGTGTATGTGTGTGTGAATATTTCTGAGTGAATCTGTATATGTGTGTGTATATGTGTGAGTGTGTATATGTGTGTGCGTGTATATTTGTATGTGAGTGTGTATATGTGTGTGAGTGTATGTATATGTGTGAGTGTATTCCCGCGCCGCCTGAGCGGCACATCGCCGGCGGCTGGTGCCGGCTGCTGGGTGTAGGCTGGTGCCGCGTGCTGGCTGGTGCCGGCTGCCGGGTGCAGGCTGGTGCGACGTGCTGGCTGGTGCCGGCCGCCGGTGCTAGCTGCTGCCGGCTGCTGCCGGCAAGCGGAAGACTGGGAGCCACAGAGGAAGAAGCTGCCGGAATGAGAAGAGTGGAGTCAGGTAAGGCGCTGTTACAGCTGAACATAGCAGCCTGGGGGGGGAGGGGAACGTGACCGCTGAAAGTGCCTAGGGCGGCAGGAACTCCAAATATGGCCTTATGTAAGTGTGTCAATGTGTGAGTGTGTATGTGTTTGTGTGAATATGTCTGAGGATGTGTGTGTGTATGTATGTGAGTGTGTGTGAATGTGCGGGTGTGTATATATGGGCTTGTCCACACACCTGCGCTCCCAGTATTTAGCGCTTCTGTGCTAAATACTTAGGCTTTGACAGAGAAGCGCAGGTGCATGTATGCGGCCGCTTTCAGCAGATGCTGTCCCTGGTTACCCGATGTGTATCGTGGTAACCAGCTCATACAGCAGCCTGCATGCTGAAAGCGGCCGCATACACGCACCTGCGCTTCTCTGTCAAAACCTAAGTATTTAGCGCAGAAGCGCTAAATACTGAGAGCGCAGGTGTGTGGACAAGCCCATATATACACACCCGCACATTCACACAGAGTGTGTGTGTGTGAGCGAAAGAACAAAAAGAACAGAGACCAGGACATTACTACAAGATGACAAGGGAGGGAACATTACTTCAAGAAGGGGACCAGGATGGGGACATTACTACAAGACGGGGACCAGTTTGGGGGACATTAATATACAATGGGGACCAGTATGGGGACATTACTACATAAAGGGGATTAGGGTGGGAACATTCCTACAAGAAGATCATAATTTGTACTTTACTAGATGGAGCAAAAAATTCTGGTATTGCTAAAATGTCACTTAGGATACCGTTACACGTCGCAACATTGCATGCAATTTCACTGGCAATTTGCTGGTTGCAGTGAAATCATGCACACATTGTTCCATTTTCTTGCTGTGTACAAATGTAACAATGTGTCCATGATTTCACTGCAACCAGCAAATTGCCTGTAAAATTGCATGCAATGTTGCGACGTGTAGCGGTACCCTTAGTCCTACAAGCAATGCGGCCCCCTGATATAAATTTTTTTCTACGTGCGGCCCACCAACCCAACTGAGTTTGAGACCCCTGCTCTATGGGCTTTGACATTTCATTGGATGCACTCAAACTAAGGTTAGGTTTGAGTCCTGTGAGACAGTGAGGGGGATCATATGCGAGGGGCGCTATATCTCCCCCAGAATGCGCACTGTCACGTATTGAGCCCGGTATAGGGTGTGAGAGAAAGGGACGGTCCGCTCCCTCCGCTCCGGGTCTTGCAAGGTCCCGGAAGTAGACACGGAGTTAAAAGCCTGGTCAGGAGGCAGGGCGGGGTTCCCTGTACACAGATTTGTGCCTTGGCTGCAGCAGCAGCAGATATACAGAAAGGAGAGGTCTAGAGTTCCAGGAGGCCGTGTGCTAGACTAACACGGCCTAGCCCAGGAGGGCTGGAGGAACTCGGGGTGACCCATAACGGAGGCCTTTGGCCTGAAAGGACCCGGGTACGTTATATGAACTGTGTCTTGTGTACCCGGCTGCGACCCGGATTCCGGCAGACTGTGCCACCGCTGTGTGTGTATTAGCAATAAACACGGGTCCTGTTTGAACCAATACCGGGCTCCACGTGTTTCCTGACTTGCAATCCAGGCGCTGCCCCACATATGGTGGAGAATGCGGGCAACTGCCGGCCCGGTGAAAATGACTGTTTCATGAGGCTAATGAGCGGCGCCTAAGTGAGAGGAGCAGCAGTCAGTATAGCCGCCAGTCTCTTGCGGGGTGCCCGGCATTGCATGTCCATACTTAAGCCGGCCACGCTACAGTTCAGGCCTGCCGCTGATATGGAGGAAATCCTAAGGCAGCTGGTGCTTACCCAGCAGCGGCAACAAGAACAGCAGCAGCGACACGAGGAGCAGCAGCTCCGACAGCAGGAGCAGCAACAGCGACAGCAGGAGCAGCAGCAGTTGCGACAACAGGAGCAGTTTCTACAACAGCAGAAAACGAATGAACTTCTCCTGCAGCACATCGTGGCCCTACGAGACCCTCCAGCAGTGCCTTCCCCGGAACGGCGTGAGGCCCGGGACCGGGTCCGGTCGGCCCTGCGGAAGCTGAGTCCGGAGGACGACGTAGAAGCCTTCCTCACCGTCTACGAGCGCACTGCAGAGCGAGAAGGCCTCCCGCCGGCTCAGTGGGCTGAAGTCGTCGCGCCATTCTTGATCGGCGACGCCCAGAAGGCCTACACCGACCTCAGTTGGGAGGATGCACAGGACTACGCCAAACTCAAAGGTGAGATCCTTGCGAGACTGGGAGTCAACACTTATGTTCGAGCTCAACGGGTGTTTTCCTGGTCCTATGTGGAGTCCAAGCCGGCTCGCTCCCAGGCGTATGACTTATTGCAGTTGGTGAAACGGTGGCTCCAGCCTGAGAGCTTAACTCCGGGACAGATGGTGGAAAGGGTGGTGGTCGACCGGCTGGTTCGGACTCTGCCGGTTGCGATACAGCGTTGGGTGGGGCAAGGGGACCCGGGTACCTTGGACCAGGTGGTTAGCTTGATAGAGCGATATACAGCCACCGAGGAGTTCATACGGGACTCTGCCCCACTACGGCAGTTACGCCGGCCTCCGGAGCCGGGTAGAGGTATGCGTTCATCTACAGGGGACTCTCCTAAAAACGTACCCGCTGAGAGGATACCCCAGAATGGGGCTGGCAAGAAACCAGGCTCCCCAAGAAGGAGCTTCCGACCCGGCGCTGGCACCGCTACGTGGTGCTGGCGGTGCAAAGGGCCGGGACATGTGGCTACCTATTGCCCACTAACAGCGGACCCCATGGACTGTGGGTTCACACGCCGGCTCTCGATGTATGCCAGCCCCGTGTTCACCGCAGATGTAGTGGTTCCCCTAACGGCACCACATCTGTGTCCGGTGCTCGTTAATGGACACAGAGCAGAAGCTCTCTTGGACTCTGGCAGTTGGGTGACGCTGGTTCGTGCGTCCTTAATCCCCGGGTTGCAACTCACTGGGGGATTGGTCGGGGTCCGGTGTATTCACGGGGACCTACGCGAGTATCCGACCACGGAAGTGACTCTATCCACTCCCTGTGGAGAGGTGACTCACGTGGTCGGAGTGGTAAAGTCTCTACCCTACGGGACGGTGCTGGGAAGAGACTTACCGTTGTTTTGGTCCTTATGGGAAAGGAGGAGTAACCCTGCTCTGAAGCCAGGGAACCCGGGTGCTGAGCCCGACGACCCTGAGACCGGGACACCTGCCGTAGGGGTCGCCAACATAGGGCTAGAGTGTCACCCCGATAGGTTCCCGCTAGACGTCTTGGCAGGGGAGGTCGAGGAGACCCCACCGCTTCCAAAGTTGGAAGTATCCCGGGGAGCGTTTGGGACAGCCCAGCTACAGGATCCCACACTGACCCGGGCCCGAGAAAGGGTAACTGAAATAAACGGGGTAGCTCAGCATCCGGGGGCAGAGAACGTATTTCCACGCATGGTGCTTAACCAAGAGTTACTCTATAGGGTGGACAAAATCCGGGATGAGGTTGTGGACCAACTGGTAGTACCGCAGCCACACCGCCGGGCGGTCCTAGAGATGGCCCACTCCCACCTGCTAGGGGGCCACCTTGGGGCTAAAAAAACGCAAGAACGCATCTTGCGAAGGTTCTTTTGGCCGGGCGTGTATGCGGATGTCCAGAGGTACTGTGACTCCTGCCCGGAATGTCAGCTGACCACACCCATTGCCACCTTCCGTAGTCCATTGGTACCTCTACCAGTTATAGAGGAACCTTTTGAACGGATCGCAATGGATTTGGTGGGGCCTATAGTGAAATCAGCACGAGGCCACCAACACATACTCGTGGTTGTCGACTACGCCACCCGGTACCCGGAGGCGATCCCGTTACGCCACCCCACGGCGAAAATAATTGCCCGGGAGCTGTTTGCCATGTTCTGTCGCCTAGGACTACCTAAGGAAATCCTCACAGATCAGGGACTCCTTTTATGTCCAAAGTGACCCGGGAACTGTGTAAATTGCTCAACATCAAACAGCTGCGCACCTCGGTGTACCATCCCCAGACCGACGGGTTAGTCGAGCGGTTTAACAAAACCCTGAAGTCCATGCTGAAAAAGGTGGTGGCCAAGGATGGAAAGGATTGGGATATGCTATTACCATATCTAATGTTCGCCATCCGGGAGGTACCACAGTCGTCTACGGGGTTTTCCCCCTTTGAACTGTTGTACGGCCGACATCCTAGAGGGCTCTTGGATGTCGCCAAGGAGACGTGGGAACAGGAACCCACTCCCTATAGGAGCGTCATAGACCACGTGGCGAAAATGCAGGACCGGATCACGGCGGTCCGGCCTATTGTGACAGAGCACCTGATGGATGCTCAAGGAGCTCAAAGCCGCACGTATAATACACGGGCCACCGTTAGGACCTTTGAGGTGGGGGACCGGGTATTGGTCTTAGTGCCCACTACGGAAAGCAAGTTATTGGCCAAATGGCAAGGGCCATATGAAATCCGGGAAAAAGTAGGGGAGGTGAATTACAAGGTATACCAGCCCGGGAAAAGGAAACCCGTGCAGCTATACCACGTTAACCTGCTTAAGGCGTGGAAAGACCGGGAGTGCATGATCATGGAGGCATCCGATGCACCCGGGGTCCCTTCCCCTTCGGCCCCCAGGGATACCGAAGGCGTAAGAATAAGTGACACCCTCACTAAGGCCCAACGACGGGAAGCTCACAAATTGGTACAGCAGAATCCCGATGTGTTTTCTGACCTGCCAGGGCGTACTTCGGTCATTCAACATGACATTGTCACTGAGCCCCGGGTAAAAGTGCGGGTGAAACCGTACCGGGTACCCGAGGCCCGACGGCAAGCCATCGCGGCCGAAGTGAAACACATGCTTAAGTTAGGGGTGATAGAAGAATCCCGGAGCGAGTGGGCTAGTCCCATCGTGCTCATTCCAAAACCGGACGGATCGCTGCGGTTTTGCAACGATTTCCGGAAGCTGAATGAAGTATCTAAGTTTGATTTATATCCCATGCCCCGGGTGGACGAGCTGATCGAAAGACTGGGGCAAGCCCAGTACTTCACGACGCTCGATCTGACAAAAGGCTACTGGCAAGTGCCGCTGACAAAGTCGGCTAAGGAAAAAACTGCCTTTGTTACTCCGGAGGGCCTCTATCACTATGTCGTGTTGCCTTTTGGGTTGCATGGAGCCCCGGCCACATTCCAGCGGCTCCATCGGAAGTACGCGTCCGCTTACCTGGATGATATCATCATCTTTAGTCCTGATTGGCATACCCACTTATCCCAGGTACAGGCCGTGGTAGATTCGCTCAGGGCCGCCGGCCTGACGGCGAATCCAAAAAAATGTGCCATGGGGCTCGAGGAGGCCCGGTACCTGGGGTATGTGATTGGGCGAGGGGTTATCAAACCCCAAATAAACAAAATCGAGGCCATTCAAAATTGGCCCCGACCAGTGTCTACCAAACAGGTGAGGGCGTTTCTCGGCATTGTTGGGTATTACCGACGTTTCATACCCAACTTTGCTGGACGAACGGCGGCCCTATCCGACCTGTTGAAAGGGAAGAAAACTGCGTTGGTGCGGTGGAATCCCCAAGCAGAGGCAGCCTTTCAGTCCATGAAGTTGGCCTTGTGCGGACAGCCCGTCCTCATCATACAAGACACCATCCTTAACTTTTCCCTCATCAATTACAAGGTCAGACTGCACCATACTCTGATCACTAAACATCAGTCCCACTACAAGAACCTTTATCCCCTATGCACAGACTCATCGCGCGTCTGATTCCTAAGTTTTTCAATTGCGCATGCGCAAACGGATGTGTCGCCCTTATGGAACACATCTCCACCATAAAGATGGCGCCCGCGCATGCGCGGACGCGGCGAAATCGCACATCCGGCCGGATGATGCGTTTCCGCCCTCCAGCACTCCCAGTCCCTCCCACTGTGCATAAAGAGCGGCAGAACGCCGCGACACACCGCTCCTGCCTCCTATTCAACCCCAGGACCTGGGTCCTTTCTCCGGACACAAGGTATTTGATATTCCCATTGACAGCCCTAATCCCCCTCTTCCATCCCACTAATCTGCTACTCCTCTCCCCTCCAGGCAAGAGCTACATACCAGACATTTCACTTAGGTATGTACTTTGCCTCCCTTATTACTCATACATTTTAACTATTTCTAATGGTCTCTCTATCCTTATAGTCCCTTTTAGGACTTATACCACGACCATATTACCATTGAACTGTATACTTCAACAGAGCTTTCTCCTTAACAGAGGTATAGACATTCCTTTATTGAATAGCCCATTGTTCTGCGATCACTACTTTGATAACTTATGCTATACACATCCTCTGTTATCATTCCTCTATAGAATCTCCATAACAACCACCAGTAATATCCTCTTTCCCTGGATATTGACCAATAGAAGGTACTGATGAACCCCCTAACTATTCCCATTTTCACTGATTAGTACACTTCACCATGGTTGCCCTTATACAGATTTTATCACCTGATCTCCTTCATCACAGCTCCACCACGGTTAATCCCTTGACAAGTTTCACGCAGTCCCGCACCCACAACACTTGTAGTTTCTTAGGTGTATAATAACACTATACATGTCACTAATACACGTATCACGGATCACTTATTATCGATAGAGCCATATAACACGGGCATGATGAGCACATGGATCACAGCGTATGTAAAATTCCACTTTTGTTATTTCTGATTTTGGTTTATAAATGTTTCCACTAGACCTAATCCTGACGAAGACCCAGTGTGGGTCGAAACGTTGATTTTTGTCTTCAAATGCAACAAGAATAAAAACCACTTCTTACAAAGAACCTACTTCTCAAGCTTTTTTTAGGGTGTGCCAAGGATAGACAACTATTACTCGAGATATTTTCCTTTGGCACCCCACATATGGTGGTTGAGCTAGATCATTATAAAATACATACAGCCCGTCCTCATCAGTCCTGACTTCAAACGCGCCTTCGTTGTACAAACAGACGCCTCGGAGGTGGGGCTGGGGGCTGTGCTGTCACAGGAAGTGGACGGAATCGAGCATCCGGTCACTTACTTGAGCCGGAAATTGTCCCCGGCGGAAAAGAATTATAGCGTAGTGGAGAAGGAGTGCTTGGCCGTTAAATGGGCCTTGGAGTCCCTACGTTATTATTTGCTCGGGCGACAGTTCCGGTTAGTTACGGATCACGCTCCCTTGGTCTGGATGCGAAATGCCAAGGAACGGAACGCTCGGGTCACCCGGTGGTTCCTGTCCCTCCAAAATTTCAATTTTACGGTGGAGCATCGGGCTGGCAAGTTGCAGGGTAATGCGGATGCCCTGTCCCGGGCACCCTGTTTGATGGCTGGGGTTCAACCCCACAAGTTTGAACCGAGGGGGGGGGGTGTGTGAGACAGTGCGGGGGATCATATGCGAGGGGCGCTATGTCTCCCCTAGAATGCGCACTGTCACGTATTGAGCCCGGTATAGGGTGTGAGAGAAAGGGACGGTCCGCTCCCTCCGCTCCGGGTCTTGCAAGGTCCCGGAAGTAGACACGGAGTTAAAAGCCTGGTCAGGAGGCAGGGCGGGGTTCCCTGTACACAGATTTGTGCCTTGGCTGCAGCAGCAGCAGATATACAGAAAGGAGAGGTCTAGAGTTCCAGGAGGCCGTGTGCTAGACTAACACGGCCTAGCCCAGGAGGGCTGGAGGAACTCGGGGTGACCCATAACGGAGGCCTTTGGCCTGAAAGGACCCGGGTACGTTATATGAACTGTGTCTTGTGTACCCGGCTGCGACCCGGATTCCGGCAGACTGTGCCACCGCTGTGTGTGTATCAGCAATAAACACCGGGTCCTGTTTGAACCAATACCGGGCTCCACGTGTTTCCTGACTTGCAATCCAGGCGCTGCCCCACAGTCCATACATTCAAACCAATCCTAATATTGTGATCTCTTACTTGAATTTCTATTGATCTGACTATGCTCAATATATCTTGTTCCGTTTTTCCCCACTCTCTTTTCCTTTGGTTTATTCTGAGTTGTTCCTCTCAGGAGGGTATATAGTGACCTCCAGGGGGCACTAGAGACGGTGAGCAGGCCAGAGGAGTTGGAGGCAGGCAGCCGGTCTGGAGGGAGCAAGGAGGGTCTCCTCGACTGAGGGACACAGAACAGACAGAAGAGATCCCAAAGGAAAGAAAGAGAGAAATAAACTTGAGGCGTGAGTTCACTCTAAGTGGGGAATAGAGTAACCAGAGAGTTTGCCCCAGGAAGGAAACCGGGTACCGGAGCCCTCACCTGTGAGTTTCTCCAAGGCTCACAGACAATCCGAAGATCAGGGGTATGTTTATGTACGCCCCTGACTCCCAAAGAGCCCAGAAAGAGGGGAATTAGGAGTAGCAGGACGCTGCCAGATCCAAAGAAGGTTCACCCGAAGGGTACAAGGGAGGGAAGAACAAGGAACAGCAGGAGGTCGGACTAGTCATTAGGAAGTCACACTTCACCGCCACTGGGAGGCAAGAGAAAGAAAGGAACTGGAACGGTACGCAGTGAGGGATCCATCTACCAACCAGACATTCCACTTGCAGCACCCGTAGCCATTTGTCGTTGTAACATCAACTGCACTGAAAGACTGTAATGATGACTAAAAGTTTTCCAGTAAAGTACCCGGTGAAGTGAGTTGTCGACTCTGCTGCATCCTTTCTTGCATGAACTGTTTCCTTACAGAATCGCTGCCCCGGCGGTCCAGTCCCGCCTGCTGGGGACTATAACATCACAGCCGCAATACCATTGACCGCTTGAGGACCGTAGCGGTGCTGGTGAGCATCACCAGGTACTGCAGGTGGCGTCACGAGCTTGTATATACTTTATGTTACCCCTTATTCATTGACTACCAGGGCCACAGCCTCGGGCAGCCACCTGTAACATCCCAGACCGAGCCTGAGAGCTCAGTACTCTGCCCAGGGCGAGTCATGAACAAGCAGATAGAAAAGTGCTGATCCTCGTGAATGAAATTAACATGTCATAGATGTAATAAATAAATGTTAACCTGTTATATATGTTAACTGTCCCAAGTCTACAAGCTCTTTTGTGAGCAGTCTATTGATGAGGTCCTGAGCATCAAGGGGAGGAGCTGGATCACAATCCCAAATAATGTCATCTGTTGTTAGAAAATCACAAAATATAAACTATTGAAGTATATTATAAAGCAAACCTTCAAAATAACACCATAAGTAAATATAAACCAATCAAAGCGATGCATGGATTACTCTACATACCAGTGAGAATATTTTTATTGATCTCACTTTGGTCTTTCCCAGCAAACGGTACAACTCCCACCAGGGTTTTGTATAACATAATCCGCGGTAACCACCAGTCAGCAGATCTTCCATAGCCTTCCTGGAGAACCTCTGGTGCTATGTACTGCAGGGTGCCACCAATCAGAAACCGAAAGAAGATCAGATTGATTAAACAATTTTTAGGAAACGTTCTCTCCATAAAACCAGAATAACGGAAGACAAACTCTCAGTGGTAAAATTCTCCAAAGAAGAAACAATAGGTTGATGAGATTTATAATGAATTGAAGTTTAGTAGGTGATACTGAACTTACCATCACTTGCTCTTCTTTGAGGCTCCCGGTGGCTTCCGCAGGCTGCCGGTGTCAGCAGAGCGCTTCCTCTGCTGTATAGGACCTGCGGTGATGTCACAGTCATGTGACCGCGGGTTACCATGGTGAACCCGCGGTCACGTGACTGTGACATCACCGCAGGTCCTGAACAGCAGAGGAAGCGCTCTGCTGACACCGGCAGCCTGCGGGAGCTACCGGGAGCCTCCAAGAAGATGGCTGGAGACGGCGGGGGCTCGGGGGCAGGTGAGAATAAACTTTTTTTTTTTCTTTTTTTCACCCCGCAGGGAGCGATTTTATGCCGGAATCGGGTGCCTATTTGGCACCCGATTCCAGGCATCAGAAGGGAGCCGATGCTGTCCGATTTATATCGGACAGCATCGGCTCCCTCAAAATCGTTATGTGAAAGTAGCCTTAGAAGGGTTGCACAGTTTCCACACAGAGAAGAAAGGAAATATGGCCGGTGAGGGATTATGCAACAGATCACACACAATGTATAATAAGAAGTGAGCTGAGACATTTGGGAAAGATAAAAAAGGTGATAAGATATAAGCACACTTGGGTTGAATATGATACAATGTATATGACCTACCTCCTATATACTCCATCACCATACATAGATGGGATTTAGTTGGAAATGAGCAGAGCATGGGGACCACAAAGGGACAATCCACGAATGTCAATATATATCACTCTAGATAAATTTGTTGTACTTTTCTTGGAATATCAACCTGCTTCTTGACAATCTTCTGCATCGCATAGATTTGTTGTGAGTCTTTATGGCACACTAAGCAGCTCTCACTAGAGAGGAAAAAAATCCAGGTTTATAGAACTCATTATAAAATTGTTTGCACTAATGGTTAACCCATTCACTACCTATGACTTATATATACACCCTAGGTCGTCTCCCTCCCTTGGATGTGGTTTCACGTACTGAGCTTGGATCATTTCGTGTACATGCTGGAAGATCTGATCATCCAAAATGTGACACAATCATGGGGCGTTAATCTGTTGCAATTACAGAGCGGGGTCAGCTGATGACCCCTGTCAATGTCATGACTCACTGAAGGCTGACATTCACAGAAGATGATGATATCTGCTGTGCAGAGCTGGGGATCATCATGCCTCTGCACTGCAGGAGCAGACACTGAAATGCTGAGGGGCTAAGTAAAATAAAGAAAAAGTGGGGAAAAAAGTTTTTAAAAAAATAAAAAAAATTAAAAGTTCAAATCACCCCAATTTGCCCCAACAGAAATAAAACATTAAAAAATAATTAACTATTTAGTATCACCACATTCAGAAATGCTTGATCTATTAACCTCTTAAATCACTGTCAGACTCTGACAACGCTATCTAACATGCCACAGGTGCGATCGCGTTCTTTCCTGCCACCATTGGCGACCCCATGACACTATTACTGGGTAGCGATGTGTTACCACGACAGCGCCAGGACCCCTGACACTGTTATTACTCATTTCCTGCAAGCACTGGCTGAGCATCGGCGTTCACAGGAGATGATCATTTCTGCAGTACAGAGCCACCCTGAAGCATCACTCTGTACTGCAGGAGCGATCAAACACTGCAGTATTGAGGAGCTCTAAGAGGGCTAATAAAATATCCAAAGATGCATAACATTACCAATCCAGGGCTTAAAGACAAGCTGTCAATCATCAGCTGTCAGTAACCCCTTTCATCACCCAGATGGCACCATACCAAGGCATTGGGAAGAGTCGGGTAAAGCAACAGGAATTGGTGCTTGTAATGAATGTACCAATTTCTGGGGTAGCTTCAGGCTGCTATTCTATAGTGTGGGGAGAGGGGGCAATAAATATGGGTCGCACCACGCTGAGAAGAGAAGACCAGCCCCTAGCTGTCAAGTTTTACCTTGGCTGGCAATTATAAATAAGGCGAAGCTCAAATATTTATTTATAAATATTTAGATAATTTTAAAAACATGGGCTCCCCTGTATTTCTCATTGCCAGCCAAGGTAAAACTAGGAGGCTCAAAGTGGCAGCCCGCAGCTGTCTTCTTTATCTGTGCTAAGAATGAAAAGTACAGCAAATCCCTACGCATTTTTTTCCATTATTTATTTTATACACTATGACAGCAGGTTGGTTACCATACACTAATGTTTATGGCAACCAACCACAGTCATTGTATAGATTGTGGAAGGGCAGTCTGATAGCAACAGCCTATCACAGACGCTCTTCAAAGAGAGTGTGTCTCTGTAATTAGTTGTCGCCAGCCAGTGCAGTGGATATGCATGATGCTTAATGAACAGCCCCAGAAGCAAGCAGCAGGAGACTGGTAAGATCAAACTATCTATCCTATCATCTATCTGTCTATCTATTTTAACTTTTTACAGAATGGTAAAGACCATGTAAAAAAACGCATGTCATACTTATGACATATGCATGACATACGGATGCAAGGTGAGGGAAGAATGCACATTGGCATGTCATATGGATAAAAAAAATGCATGACATGCTAAGGATCTTGGCGAGAAAAGATACTCAGATGTGAGTGTATCCGAAAACACACACCCATTTCCTCCAATTTTAAAAAATAAGTACGTCTTATAAACCAAAAAATTCGGTAAATTATTTTAAGCCCTTCCTGACCTTCAAAAGAAGACCAATTTGCTAGGTCGGGGTAAATCAAATCCCCAAAAATTCAGATTCACTAGTATTAGAGGTTCAGTCTCCATACTTGGACCAAAGCGTCCTCCCTGTGTCGAGGGGTCAACCAAGTATTGAGACTGAACCTCTAATATACAACAGTGTTGTACTGATTAAAGAAGACAAGGCTAAGGAGAGCATAAGGACTGTGATGAGCAGATAAGAAGGGAAGATCCCAGTGGGTGATAGGAGAGACTACCGGGAGTAAACAAGAGGACATCACCTTAGGGGTACTTTGAAGGAACTAAACCAGAACTGGAAATGATCAGGATACCTGGAACAATGCGGACTCTCATTATGGGAGGAGATCTGAGATTATCTGAAATACATATCTAGGCAAACCGACTGTGTACTTAAGGACCTAAGGATCCCTGTTCCGAAAAAGACCCAAAAGGAAGAAACAATTACCTTTAGTCCTGTATCCTGCACATTAAGAGACTATACCACTCGGACGACATTGGGTTTTTGACTCACAAATATGGTGGAGTGTCACATCATATCAGGACACCCGCCATTTCTTCTAATCCAGACATATACAAGCTCCTGATGAGTCTCTGTGTCACAATGGAGATGAAACGCGTAGGGAAGGGCAATAAACCACATTGATGATTAAGGAAACAAGAGAGTACGGAATGTAACCTCAACAAGTACAAAGGCCGTATTACGAGACACATTTTTGACGCAGTCAGGTTTTGACGGACATACACATAACCTGATCTAACCGTTGGGTCAAATGCACACCAGACATTGGTGAAAGATATATACCGCTCACAGATTCCTGAAAAAGTTATCCAGGAAATGTTAGGGGAGATATAGATATGAAAAAGTGACCGTCTAAAAACGAATCCAAACTTGAGGTACATTCAATGTTTGTTTGTGTGTTGTAAGGGAGAGTGGGTAATCACGAATCACTTGTCACCTGTATTACAAGATTTTAACATTAAAACGAGTTTAAACCAAAATAGAGTTTTACGTTGTTTGTATAAACATACATAAATGATCTCCAGCACTGTAGTGTATGGGAGCCTTATTTAGGTCAGGTCACACAGCCTTATTGGGAGCCTTTCAGCGGATAGGTACATATGGAAGTAGTGCTATGGCTTTATAGGTGCTTATTCTCCAATAAAAGAAAAACTTTTTGTAGAGGTATGATATGCAAGTCATGATATATCAGTCATAGAAGCAATATGCAAATCAGACTGGAAGTGCACTGGGGGCGTCGGAGAGGTCCAAGTGCAGTCACACCGCCCAGTGCACTTACAGCCTGATTTGCATTTGGCTTTTACATTTTTCCTCAGTGACATATTGAATATATATAATAAAAGGATGATTTTAGTGAGAGAAAGGGTCTATACAGCCACACCTCTACTTCCATATGTTAAATTATGAGGACAGAGTCCCTTTATAAAGAGGAGAGATGGTAAATCTATAGATTTATCACCTTTTTCTACAATATCTAGATATTTTTGTAGGATGCTGGATGATCGGCTTATCTGTGCTCAGATCGTTGTTTAGCCCCAGCTGACTTGTGTTAGGATAAGGCATTTCCGTATTTACATTTTGACCATCTTCGGCATCACCTCCTGATGTTTCCTGATAGTTATAGTAGATATAATTAATGTGTGAAACATTTGACTAAATCACTATATACATAAGGTCTAAATAAGGACTAAACCTGGTGTTACTTGATTAATTTGAGTATTAGATGGAATTACGGTATTTTACACTGCAGCTCCTCTCCATCAAATACAGATTAAAATACAGATGCAGCCAAATTAAACTTGACAAATAACACGTAAGATAATTAAGATAATGGAATTTACCATTGAACAAGCCATTGACCGATGTCGGTACAGGTCACATTACATTTTTATGTTCCCTGTAATCCCAGCACTGTGTGATCTGTGTTAATCTATTTCCAACCTACTGTATAATGTACTGGGTACATCAAATGGCGCCACCCTTTGATGTGACCTCTGAGCTGAGCTGGCATCAATCCATTCACACACTGACTGATCTCATCAGCTGACATGTACAGCTAACAGGTGCGGGTGGATTGGAGATTGGAGATACAGCAGTGCCTGTTAACCCCTTAAATCGTGCTGTCACTCTGACAGCGTGATTTAATACGCCACAGGTGGGATCACGTTGTTCGCCACCGCCAATAGTGACCCCGAGACGCAATAATGGGGTGTCGATGTGTTGCCATGACAGCGCAGGGTCAGATGAGGATCCCTGTTGCTCTTATTACTCACTTCCTGCAAGCACTGGCTGAGCTCTGGCATTCACAGGAGATGATCATTTCTGCAGTACAGAGCCAAGCTGAAGCATCACTCTGTTCTGCCAGTGCGATCAAACACTGAAGTATTGAGGCACCCTAAAGGTACCTTTACACGCGGCAACTTTTCTAGGAATTTCACTAGCAACTTACTGGTTGCAGTGAAATCATGGAGACATTGTTCCATTGTACACAGCAACAAGATAGAACAATGTGTCCATGATTTCACTGCAACCAGTAAGTTGCCAGTGAAATTCCTAGAAAAGTTGCCGCTTGGAAAGGTACCCTAATGGCCCCTTTACACGCAGCTACAGGTGACAGGTTTTCCACAGGTAACTTACTGGCTGCAGTGAAATCATGGAGACATAGTTCCATTTGTACACAGCAACAAGATAGAACCATGTCTCCATGATTTCACTGCAGCCAGTAAGTTACCTGTGGAAAACCTGTCACCTGTAGCTGCGTGTAAAGGGGCCATAAGAGGGCTAATAAAAGAAAAGAAAAGAGGGGAAAAAAAGTTTTTTAAAATATGAAAAAAAAGCTAAAAGTTCAAATCACCCGCCTTTTGCTCCATTGGAAATAAAAATATTTAAAAAAATTAAACATATTAGGTATCGCCGTGTTCAGAAATGTCAAAAACATCTAACACTAGAGGGGGAAGCCGACTACTGGAGAGACGCTTTTGGACAGCTCCGCCAGGACATGGAGAAAGCCCTGGCATGGGTGTGCCGATGGTGGTCATATCACTGCCTAAACACCTCCAGTTTCCAATTTGACTGGCAATTGCAATGTCCATTAACAGGGCTCAGAGACAGTCCTTGAAAGTAGTAGGGATTGATTTGCAATCACAATGCTTTTCTCATGGTCAACTTTACGTAGTCTGTACAAGAGTTGGAACTGTCAAAAATCTGTTCACCTTTGCACCGGAAGGACAAACCAACAGTGTTGTTTATCAAAAGACTCTTGGATGAGTTGCAAATAAAATACTATACATTGGGTAACCATTTAGTTAATTTGTGTTGCAAATCTTTAGTGTTGAATAAATGATGTGAAATGTTTTTATGTGCAAAATAATCATTCTATTTTGTTATAACTAACCAGTTAGTTACTATTCCCAGGCAACGCCGGGCTCTACAGCTAGTGATCAATAACATTCAAGTCTCCATTTTGAGATCTTCTTTCAAAAAAGAAACAAAAAGCAAAATTCTTAGATGAGGAGTGGTACAACTGAGGTGGCCATTTATGTATAATCTATTTTAATTAAGGTATACAACAGAACAAAATGACTAAAAGTCAAGAGAGTAAGTACACAATAGCATTAGTTTTCCTGACAGTCCAGTAAAAAAAAAAAAAAATAGAAACAAATCGTCTCATCCTCAGGGACAACGTCTGTATAGCATAACTTCTAAGTATAGTCTGACATAAGTTTCCCAAGAGACATAAGATTGTCTTTCCAACCTGGTATCCATAGATGTAAAGTTTTATGCTGTGGGTTAGAGCTCAATGAGTTGAACAAACGTCTTCGCATCCAACATATTTTATATCGTATAATAAAAATTAATGGGTGTTACTGTTTAGACTAAGTCTAGGAAGGTTAGGAACCTGCTGTCCCTCGACTTGAAAATTAAATAAAACATTAAACAAAGGATAGCAGGCAACAGTGGGTGAAAAAAAGAAAGAAAAGAGGGGGGGAAGAAGTAGCAGAATAAAGGCGAAGACAGAGGAGAGAAGGGTAGGGGGACCCATCCATCTCCATAGGGGAAAGAAGATAGTTGTACATCTACCACTAGCTCCTACCATCATGGTGCTTCTGAAGGAAGAGAGGGTGGTTGTCCCAGCCCAGAGAGGAGCCTCATGTGGGTCCCGGAGAAGTATCTCTGAATATAGAGGTGAAGCCAGGGGAATCCAAAAACGGAACCCACTGACTCCAGATCTTAAGAACCTTGTCTTTGGAGTCTTTAATCTCAGCTGTTATAAGATCCTCCATTTTATAGATTTTTTTGCATTTGAATCAGCCAATCAGTCAGTCCTGGACACCGGTTGAATTTCCAAAAGCGGGGTATGACTATACGGGCTGCCATTAGGCAGAAACAAAGAATGTCCTCTTTTTGTGAGCTAAACGAATCAGGGAATACCGTCAGAAGGGCCGCCGAAGGTTTGTCCACTACTTGTTTCCCTGTGATCTTAAAATAAACTTCAAATACTGACCTCCAAAAGGGCTGGATCACCCCCCAGCTCCGCCATATGTGTAGCAAGTTGCCCCTCGCCTTCCCACATCTCCAACATCTGTCAGATATGAAGGGGAAAGCCATGTGTAAAGTCGCTGGGCACCTATACCAACGGGACATAAGTTTGTAGTTTTTTCATGGGCTGTGCATGCCATGGATAGTTTGTGGTTCATTAATCATGCCTTAGTCCATTCCTCCTCAGACAGAGTTAATGAGAGGTCTTCCTCCTATTTCAGCATGTAGTTCAGTTTGCCGCCCTCTCCTCTCTGGCTCAATAAAGTATAGAGGGTAGATAGGTTGTGTCCAAGGAGATATCAGCCATAAATAGCTTTTTGAATCTGGAAGGCAGCCCTCTATGTTCATGTTGGACCCCAAGTGTCCTCAGAAAGGAAAAAAATTGTGAGGTCGCCAACCAGGAGGATGCTCCCAAGGGTCCCCCTCGAAAGCCTATAGACCAGGGGTCCCCAGATGCCAAGACCTGATATACTCGAGGGTGATCCAACTTCCTCCATCCAAGAAACTGCTCAATCCCTGACATTGGAGGAAAGTCTGGGTTGGAGAATATAGGGATCAGCGAGCCCCAGCCTGAAGACAAGTGACCCTTCCTGCTTTCTAAGTCCCAGAGCTTCAGGGCAATGCCTCCAAGCTCCAAGTCACCCATCCCTAGTCATCTGGAACCCATGGTCAGCCATGGGAGATAAATCAACGGTATCTCAGACTCCAATTGTTCAATCCCCACCCATTGTTTCGACTGAGAATGGAAATGCCAATCCAGTATTCTAGAGAGGATCGCTGCTTTATAATACCCTCTGAAATCGGGGAGACCCGCCCCCCCATCTCTTTTATGTCTACATAAGGTTTAGTAGCTAACCCTGCGTCTACAATTCCCCCCAAAAAAATCTTAAGGTACCTTTACAAGCAGCAACTTTTCTAGGAATTTCACTGGCAACTTACTGGTTGCAGTGAAATCATGGAGACATTGTTCCATTTGTACACAGCAACAAGATAGAACAATGTGTCCATGATTTCACTGCAACCAGTAAGTTGCCAGTGAAATTCCTAGAAAAGTTGCCGCGTGTAAAGGTACCCTTACAGTAGCTGATTTGAGGCTGGCAAAGAACGAGGGGGGAACATGGATTGGTAACGCCTGGAAGAGGAAAAGGAAGCGCGGGAGCACATCCATTTTGAGCACATTGAATCTCCCCCAAACCAAGAGAGGCCTCTATTATCGTATATCTTAAGATCTTTAAGTGTATTCGTAAGAAGAGGTAGATAGTTGAGGGAGTAGAGTTTGTTTAAGTCTGACGAGATCTTAACCCCAAGATACTTCAGGCTTTCCTGCTGCCATCTGAAAGGGAAGTGTAAAATGTTCTTTTTCTCTGATCTTCCTAAATGGTCGGTGCAAATGACAGTGTAATAAAAGTCATCACCCGTTATGGTACCTTTACATGCCGCCACAGAGGGTAGCAACAGGTAGGCACCGCACGTGCACGCACGCGTTTTTACCTGTTGCTAACAGTTGCCGATGCCGCATATACACACCGCCACAACGTGCTCCACAGAAGGTATTTGCGTTCCCGGGAAGTGCCGACGGTGCCGCGGGTTACCTTCTGTGGAGTACCTTCCCTGATTTACACGCCGCTACCACAAGGGAATATGGGCGTACATATTGTGCGCCGTAAGTTCATAGGCGTGACAGAGTTGTGTATTACGTGGCGCTCATACGGTGATTGGACAATGCAATAGCATCATGATTGGCCAGCCTGCGCAGGAAGGCTTGCTAATACATGACGCTATTGCAAATGTGTAGTGTGACTGGTCAGTTCATTGAATATGGCGTCCTGTGCAGGGACAGCCAATGGTTACACAGTCGCCCCCACCAATGATAGCTGATGGGGCGTGGTAACCATGACACTGTGGCACCCCCTGGGAGTTCACTAGGCAACGCAAATACCTTGCCTGGGTCCCGATTACACGCCGCCACCATAGGAAATGTTCCTTCCTGTTTTTGAGCACAGCTCAGACACAGGTATCCGAAGGAACTGCAAGACACAAGAAGGAAATTCCTGAATTACACGCCGCCACTTCGTGGTGTTTTCATGGCAACAGGCACAATTGTGTCCGATGCCTGGCGGTTTCTACCTTCCTGTGGCGGCGTGTAAAGGTACCATTAGAGTATACATCGAATTCTATTGAAGAAACCTCCCAATGATAACAGTATAATCTTCAAAATTAAAAAAAACTCTAAATGCACTGTTCCAAATTATTAGGCACAGTAGAGTTTCCAAACATTTGATATGTTTGAAAGAAATGAAAATGCTCATTTGTTGAATTTGCAGCATTAGGAGGTCACATTCACTGAAATAAAAAGCTATTTAACTCCAAAACATCCTAACAGGCCAAGTTACATGTTGACATAGGAACCCTTCTTTGATATCACCTTCACAATTCTTGCATCCATTGAACTTGTGAGTTTCTGGAGAGTTTCTGCTTGTATTTCTTTGCATGATGTCAGAATAGCCTCCCAGAGCTGCTGTTTTGATGTGAACTGCCTCCCACCCTCATAGATCTTTTGTTTGCTTATACTTCAAAGGTTCCATATAGGGTTGAGGTCAGGAGACGATGGTGGCCACACCATGAGTTTATCTCCTTTTATGCCCTTAGCAGCCAATGACACAGAGGTATTCTTTGCAGCATGAGATGGTGCATTGTCTTGCATGAATATGATTTTGCTACTGAAGGCACGTTTTTGCTTTTTGTACCATGGAAGAAAGTTCTCAGTCAGACACTATATATATAAAAAGGGGCCTACCAGCTGTTTCCCAATGATTCCAGCCCAAAACATGACTCCACCTCCTGAGGGACGTCGCAGCCTTGTTGAGACATGGTGGCCATCCACAAAACATCCACTACTCCATCCATCTGGACCATCCAGGGTTGCTCGGCACTCATCGGTAAACAAGACTGTTTGAAAATTAGTCTTCATGTATGTCTGGGCCCACTGCAACCATTTCTGCTTGTGAGCACTGTTAAGGGTGGCCGAGTAGTAGGTTTATGTACCACAGCAAGCCTTTGAAGGATCCTACACCTTGAGGTTTGAGGGACTCCAGAGGCACTAGCAGCTTTATATATGTTTGCTGGTTTGTAAGGCCTTTTTAGCAGCTGCTCTCTTAATCCAATGAACTTGCCTGGCAAAAACCTACCTCATTCTGCCTTTATCTGCACAAACATGTCTGTGCTCAGAATCAGTCACAAATCTCTTCACAGTACAATGATCATGCTTACGCTTTCATGCAATATCTAATGTTTTGAACCCTTGTCCAAGGCATTGCACTATTTGTTGCTTTTCAGCAGCATAGAGATCCTTTTCCTTTCCTATGTTACTTGTAAACTGTGGCCTGCTTAATATTGTGGAACATCCAGTTTTCCCTTTATTGGGCTCACCAGCCAAACTAATTATCACAGTTATCTGCGATTGAACTGTGATCCAAAGAACACAATACCATCAATCGGTTTCCCTATGACACTTAAAATCATAATAATTTGGAACATGGTGTATATATATGAAGATACTCTTGAGCCTTTTTGAGTGCTGCAACCTTCTTTTTCATTTGTATGTATCAGAAGCTTTAACTAAGAAAGTTTTAGTTGGCCTGCACCCTACAATTTAAGCTGTGCTGCTATTTTCTATTTTTTTCTATATATACATATAAATGATGTATTTGAGTGGAGGTGGAGCCTGTGTGGAGGCAGAGCTAGGGTAGAGGTTGGGTGGAGTCACAGGGGGGCACCAACATTTTGACAGTGAGGTGTCCCGAAATTCCTACTGGCAGCCCTGACTGTATATCCTAAAACCAGCAAAGTATGAAAATTCTGAGGTGCTGTGCCATTATGGAAAGATTTTGACCCTTACCTGCTGCTGTACTTCCCTGATATACTTCTTAAAATCCATCACATATTCTGAGGTCTTTAATGGTCTTTACTCCAATACTTGCTTCAGCACTTGTTTGTGAGTGAAGCTGATGATGCCGTTGGGTGGAAGACACTCAAAGCTAAGGGAATACTCGATAAAAGGGAATTTTTGGTACTCAACGTAAAATCCTTTTCTTTGAGCTTCAATTGGGGACATAGGAAGACCTTGGGTGTATGCTTGCTGCCATCAGGAGGCTGACACTATGCAAAAAACAGAAAAGCACTTCCTCCCCAGCAGTATACACCCCCTACTGGCACAAATGCAACTCAGTTAGTAACCAAAGCAATAGGAGCAACCATAAAACCATCAACTTGCTCAACTACATACACAGGGAGGGAACTATGTCCCCCAATTGAAGCTCAAAGAAAAGGATTTTACGGTGAGTACCAAAAATCCTCTTTTCTTAATCGCTTCATTGGGGAACACAGGAAGACCTTGGGACGTACAAAAGCAGTCCCGTCGGGTAGGTGCAATAACATAAGTATTCGGGTGAACTCAGACCACAGCGGCCTGTAGGATCTTGGGCCCCAGAACAGCATCTGCAGATGCTTGAGTATGAACCCTGTAAAATTTCACGAATGTGTGAAGTGACGACCAGGTAGCCGCCTTGCAAAGCTGAGCTGCCGAAGCCTGGTGTCTGACAGCCCAGGAAGCTCCCACTGCTCTAGTGGAATGTGCCCTTAGTCTGGATGGGCAAGGGACCTATTTCGTGCGGTATGCCTCCGAGATAGCAGAGCGAATCCACCGAGCAATCGTAGCCTTAGAGGCGGCCAAACCCTTGCGAGGACCATGGGGGACCACGAAAAGGGAGTCCACCCGTAGAAAGGAAGCGGTTCTAGAAAGGTAGATACGGAGAGCTCTAACTAAATCCAGATTGTGCAATCTCTTTTCTCTAGAGTGAGATGGGGCTGGGCAAAGGGAGGGTAGGACGATTTCCTCATTGATGTGGAAAAAGAAGACCACCTTTGGTAGAAACTTTTCCATGGGACGGAGAACCACTTTGTCCTGATGGAAGACCAAGTAAGGGGAGCGATATGAGAGAGCTGCCAGTTCCGACACCCTCCAAATGGAGGTAATCGCCACAAGGATGGCGACCTTCCACGTTAGGAGAGGAAGACTAATCTCTTGTAGGGGCTCGAATGGGGGATCTTGGAGTACGTCTAGTACCAAATTCAGATCCCAGGGATCAAGGGGGGACGAAATGGGGGGGGAGACGTGAGCCACTCCTTGAAGGAACGTCTTGACCTGTGGGACAGAGGCGAGCTGCCTTTGGAAAAGAACCGAAAGGGCGGATACTTGGCCTTTCAGGGAGCTGAGAGATAGGTGTGCCTCAAGGCCAGACTGGAGAAAAGCCAGGAGAGATGGAAGAGAAAAAACCATTGGAGAACGGTTGCGGTCCTCACTCCATCGGAAGAAAGCCTTCCACGTGCGGTGATAAGCACGTGAAGAGGAAGGTTTCCTGGCTTTTAACATGGTCTGGATGACGACTTTCTCAGAACCGCGGCTTCAACAGCCACACAGTTAAATTGAGCGACTGAGAATTCGGGTGTTGAAAAGGACCCTGGGTCAATAGGTCCAGGAGATTGGGAAGCGGCCAAGGAGAGTCCGCGAGGAGGTTGACTACTTCTGCGTACCAGAACCGTCTGGGCCAATCTGGAGCTACGAGGATTACCGTTGCTCCTTCTGCTCGGATCTTCTTGACAACCCTGGGAATGAGAGGGATGGGGGAAAGAGATAAGGGAGGGAGAATTGGGCCCATGGGATTGCTAGAGCGTCCGCGTCGAGGGCCTGAGGATCTCTGGACCTGGCGACGAAGGGACGGAGCTTGTAATTGTCCCTGGAGGCCATCAGGTCTACGTCTGGGAAGCCCCATCTGAGGCAAATTTGGTGGGTTCAGGGACCATTCTCCTTGGTCCAGCCCCCCGTGACTGAGATAGTCAGCTGCCCAATTGTCCACGCCTGGAATGTGTATTGCCGAAATTGCGGGAATGTGTAGTTCGGCCCATTGGAGGATTTGAGTCACTTTCGCCATTGCTGATCGGCTCCGAGTCCCTCCCTGGCGATTTATGTATGCTACAGCTGTTGCATTGTCCGTCTGGATTCGGACATGTCGGCCTGTCAGGTGGGATTGCCAGTTTAAGAGTGCTCGAAGGATCGCCCTGAGTTCTAGGATGTTTATGGGCAGGGAGGCTTTCTGAAAGCTCTACGTGCCCTGAGATGTGTGGCCAGGAAATGTTGCGCCCCAACCGGAGAGGCTGGCATCGGGAGAAACGATCTGCCGTGAAAGAGAAGGTGGACTCGATCCACCAGAGGAGTGACTGTCTTGCTGATCTGGAGAGGTGGACTGGGCGATCGAGACTGCTGAGGGAGCGGTCCCAAGTCGTTAGAAGAAAGCGCTGGAGTGGCCTAGTGTGAAATTGGGCAAATGGAACCGCTTCGATGGAAGCCACCATTCTGCCCAGAACCCTCATACAGAAACGGAATGTCCGAGGGTAGGGCTGCCTGAGACTGTGAATCCCTTATAGCAGAGATGCCCGCTTCTCTGGGGGAAGGAAAATGTAGTGGCGGACTGAGATAGGGAAAGAACTACCTCAGGTGGGGCAGGTGCCACGGACGGGTCAGTGGCAGGTTCCTGAGCTGCCTGCATGGTCTGGAGACTACAAGTGAGGCACAGTGGAGAGTTCGGAGCCGAGGGTAGCTTCTTATTGCACTCTGAGCAGGCATAGACACTGTGGCGGCTATGGTGGCTGTACGGGTGCTCCTTGTATGAGGCATCTACTATGGCCAGTATGAGAGTGCCAGCAGTGTAGGTGGCTGGGGAGGCTTTGTTTACCTGTGCCCCGGCTTCCAGTGTCCCCTGTGGAGGTCCCAGCAGTGCAGGATCGCAGATGCTCCTCTTCTCCCTGAAATGGCACCCAAAAGCGTGGGCTTCTGCTGTGCCCAGATCAGGAGGCTGACAAAAAGAGGGGCTGAGCCAAAAAACGGCGGTGAGAGAGCCCGCGCTCGATCCCCACTGGACAGGGGGAGGAGCGGGGCTGAATAGAGCAAATAACGCTGCCCAAGAGTGCCGGGGGCGTGGCCAGCGTGGCCGAAGGATGCGGCCTCACTAACAGTGAGGCCTGAGTGTCGTCCGCCATTGGTCCGTAGGCGGTCCGTGGGCAGGCAGGAGCGCTCAGGAGGCCGCAGGGAAGCCTGGGCCTCAATTTATGGCGGCGGCCGGATCGGGAGGCCCTTGGCACGGAGCCTCGGGTCCGGGCCTGTGCTGGGCTGTCCGGGGCAGTGGAGGCCTGTCTGGGGCTGTGGTGGCCCAGACAGCGCCTGAAAGTAAATGCCAAAGCTCTACTAACCAGATGGTTAGGAGCTGAGTAGAGATGCAGCTACAGCACAGTGTGCTGGCGGCAAACTTAGTATAAAGGGGCTTGCTGGTCCTGGAACAGAGCCAGGAGCCCCTAAGCGACCGAAAGGTGCCCCCTCCTTCTTGTCCCCCCATCCTCTATACCTATGAGGCAGCCCATGCTGCAGCCTTAGGGGTAATGGGTCGTGGCTACCCTGCTGAGGTAGCTATTTACCGGCCCCTGCACGCAGGGGCAGAGGGCCTCGCTGCGGCTGCTGCTCCAGAGCAATATCCCCCCTGGAGTAGCCACAGGGGAAGCTGAGGAGCTACCAGGAGGGGGCTGGTAAAGAGGATGGGGAAGGGGGGTTAAATTGGCCCTGGACCTAGGGACTGATTGCTGCCATCAGGGTGCATGTCCCTACCTCATCCTGAGAGGTGCCGAGCTCCAGACGCAGATCTGTTCTTTGTACCAGGGATCTGTGCGTCTGATGACCCTACTGACAGGCTCTGGAAGGCGAGTGGGTAGGGGAGCGAATGGGCCAGGGCAGGCACTGACCAGCCTTAAGAGTCCTCCAGGATCCTCTTCAAAGAAGGGATGGATGGCCCTGGCCCAGAGAGGGAGAGTTAACAGTACAACCAGCGTACACTGGACTCTCGATCTCTATGCGAGGTGACGGATTGGCTCAACCGCTCCGTATTCCCTGATGAATCTTCATTGAAGAAAAAAATTTAAAATTAAAAATCTATCTAATCTAATAAACAAATTCTGGTAGATACGGGCTCAGAGAGACCCATGTCTGCCTCCTATGACACTAAGCTAAAACTGAGTTGCATTTGTGCCAGTAGGGGGTGTATACTGCTGGGGAGGAGTTGCTTTTCTGTTTTTTGGATAGTGTCAGCCTCCTGATGGCAGCAAGCATACACCCAAGGTCTTCCTGTGTCCCCCAATGAAGCGATTAAGAAAAATATACCTTAGTCCACTCTTCTGAAATATGTCTAGATGAAATTGCTCCATATTGAATAAACTGTAAATGTGCTGTCACCAACTAGAACCACAAATGGCACACTTGTGCATTCTACTTAAAGACACTGAGCTATGATGTCAATATGGCCCACTGCTGATGATGTCCGATGTCATAATGTGGAAGGTTGGGATAGAATCTGAATGGGACAGCTGACCTTGGTTGAATGCAAGTTTCTCTTTGTCTCTATTTTTTCAGTTTGTACTAGATGTAAAAATGTCTGCATTTATATCTAAAGATTACACCTAATGACAGAGGAAATCCCCCTGAAACACGTAGTGATTAATATATCTTTTTAGATACATTTTTAAAAATATTAAATAAGCTCTTTTGCTATACTATAGCCCCCTGAAGTTTGTGAAGCCAATCCAAACCACTAATCACTTTATTCTTTTATTGACTACACTTTCCTCTTAAGGTACCGTCACACAGGGACATATCGCCGGCGATATCGCCGGGGATCGCGGGAGCGCGCATCCCTGACAACATCGCCGGGGAGATGTCATACTGAGCAACTTACCGGCGATGTCGCCGGCTAGTTGCCGCGGCTATCGCTTGCTGGGTTGCCCAACAACCCAGCGAGCGATAACCCGCAATGTTGTAGATAGGCGGAATCGCCCGTAACATTGCGGGTTGCCGCGTTACACAGGGCGATCAGGCAGAATCGCCTGAGCAACATCGCCAGGTTTCCCAACATGGTTGGGAAACCTGGCGATGTGACTCAGGCGATTCATCGCCTGATTATCGCCCTGTCACACGCGGCAATTCGCCGGCGATGTCGCCGCAACCTGGCCACGCCCCTCGGTTGCCGGCAACATCGCCGGCGATATCTCCCCGTGTGACGGTACCTTTAGAGGAAGCAGTAGAGCTGCCGCAACCTCTCATGGTGGGTTTACACACACCAATTTATCTGTTCAATATCTGAACAGATCTCTGGTTGCAGTGAAATCATGGACACATAGTTCCATTTTGTGGCTGTGTACAAATGATACAATGTGTCCATGATTTCACTGCAACCAGAGATCTGTTCAGATATTGAACAGATAAATTGGTGTGTGTAAACCCACCATCAGGGCTTAATCCTCACCACTAGCAGTGTGATCCACCTGGGATCACTCAAACGTGGAGTTCACCTTCTCCACCCACCCTTCGATGGAACTCATAGGAACTCTGCTGCGAGGTCTCTAACCTGGACCAACCTCTGTCCTGGAGTGGATCACATTATACCTGTACAACTGTCTTTTGAAAAACGCACCAAAAATGCATTGCGTTTATGGTGCATTTTTAGTGCTGCATTTTCTAGGCGAACAGAATGGCTGTCAATTGGAAAACACAGCTCAAAAAGGCACAAGTTAATTGACAGGGTCATTTTTAAACGCATGCGTTTTCTGCAGTAAAAACGCACGTGTGGGCACAGTTTTTTTTTTTTAATCACACTGACTTTAATTATAAAGGTGTGAGTTGTGTTTTTGTTGCATAAACACTGCAAAAAAACAAAGCGCAGCACAGACGCTAAGTGGGCACATCGCCTTATAGGTGAGTGGTTCCTGTATTGTGCAGATATAAAATCCAGTCCTCTATTGATCCACACAGAAGCGCTTCTATATTTTGTCTTTTATACATATGTATACGTATAACAGGATGATGTAGCATTTTGCAAGCTCCCACTGCAAAAAAAAAACTGCAGAAGAGACATTCTGCCTACAAAACATGAACACCAACCATTTCTACATAATGTGTGTAACTGGGTCTTTAGAGCGTTTTCTAGGCACCTTCAGACCACGTGCAGACATAGAGTATAACAATAATCTTTATTTATAAAGCCCCAACATATTCTGCAATGCTTTACAATTCATAGGTTTATATACAGTCATAAGTTACAGTTAAAAAAACTGTATTACAATAATTACAGCAAAATTAATGACGACCCTGCTCATAAGAGCTTACAATCTACAATGGGGTGGTGGTGACATAAAATACAGGTGCTTATATACAATGATGGTCCAGCCATCTTGAGGAAATAAGGGATAGATAAAAGCTGCATGAGTGATCACTAGCCAATCTTTGTAGAGCTTTTGGGTCTGGTGGAGTTTAACACACATAAGGCCAATGTCAGTGGGGCCACTCCTGGTATGACGGGCAGCCCGGGAACACACAAGGTCAGTGACAGTGGGGCCACTCCTGGTATGACGAGCGGCCTGGGCAGTCACACATAAGGTCAGTGACAGTGGGACCACTCCTGGTATGACAGGTGGCCCGGGAACACACAAGGCCAGTGACAGTGGGACCACTCCTGGTATGACGGGCAGCCCGGGAACACACAAGGCCAGTGACAGTGGGGCCACTCCTGGTATGACGGGCAGCCCGGGAACACACAAGGCCAGTGACAGTGGGGCCACTCCTGGTATGACGAGCGGCCTGGGCAGTCACACATAAGGTCAGTGACAGTGGGACCACTCCTGGTATGACAGGTGGCCCGGGAACACACAAGCCCAGTGACAGTGGGGCCACTCCTGGTATGACGAGCGGCCCGGGCAGTCACACATAAGGTCAGTGACAGTGGGACCACTCCTGGTATGACAGGTGGCCCGGGAACACACAAGGCCAGTTACAGTGGGGCCACTCCTGGTATGACAAGCGGCCTGGGCAGTCACACATAAGGTCAGTGACAGTAGGACCACTCCTGGTATGACAGGTGGCCCGGGAGCACACAAGGCCAGTGACAGTGGGGCCACTCCTGGTATGACGGGCAGCCTGGGCAAACATAAGGCCAGTGACAGTGGGGCCACTCCTGGTATGACGAGCGGCCCGGGCAGTCACACATAAGGCCAGGGACAGTGGGGCCACTCCTGGTATGATGGGCGGCCCAGGAAGTCACACATAAGGGCAGTGACAGTAGGGCCCCTCCTGGTATGAAAGGCAGCCCGGGCAGTCACACATAAGGCCAGTGACAGCGGGGTCACTCTGGTATGACGGGCAGCCCGGGCACACATAAGGCCAGTGACAGTGTGGCCACTGCTGGTATGACGGGCTGCCCAGGCACGCATAAGACCAATGACAGTGGGGCCACTTCTTGTATGACGGGCGGCCCGGGCAGTCACATGTAAGGCCAGTGACAGTGAAGCCACTCCTAGTATGATGAGTAGTGATACATAACGCCAGTGACAGTGGGGCCACTCCTGGTATGACGTGCGGCCCAGGCAGTTGCACATAAGGCCTGTGACAGTGGGGCCACTCCTGGTATGACAGGAAGCCCAGGCAGTCACACATAAGGCCAGTGATAGCGGGGCCACTCCTGGCATGACGGGTTGCCCAGGCACGCATAAAGCCAATGACAGTGGGGCCACTTCTTGTATGACGGACGGCCCGGGCAGTCAGACGTAAGGCCAGTGACAGTGAAGCCACTCCTAGTATGACGGGCAGCCTGGCCACACGTAAGGCCAGTGACAGTGGGGCCACTCCTGGTATGACGGGTTGCCCGGGTAGTCACACATAAGGCCAGTGACAGCGGGGCCACTGCTGGTATGACAGGCTGCCCAGGCACGCATAAGGCCAATGACAGTGGGGCCACCTCTTGTATGACGGGCGGCCCGGGCAGTCACACGTAAGGCCAGTGACAGTGAAGCCACTCCTAGTATGATGAGTAGTGATACATAACGCCAGTGACACTAGGGCCACTCCTGGTATGACGTGCGGCCCGGGCAGTCGCACATAAGGCCTGTGACAGTGGGGCCACTCCTGGTATGACGGGCAGCCTGGGCACACGTAAGGCCAGTGACAGTGGGGCCACTCCTGGTATGACGGGCGGCCCAGGCAGTCATGCATAAGGCCAGTGACAGTGGAGCCACTCCTAGTATGATGGGCGGCCACACATAAGGCCAGTGACAGTGGGGCCACTCCTGGTATGACGGGCGGCCCGGGCAGTCACACATAAGGCCAGTGACAGTGGGGCCACTCCTGGTATGACGGGCGGCCACACATAAGGCCAGTGACAGTGGGGCCACTCCTAGTATGACGGGCGGCCACACATAAGGCCAGTGACAGTGGGGCCACTCCTGGTATGACAGGCGGCCCAGGCAGTCACACATAAGGCCAGTGACAGTGGGGCCACTCCTGGTATGACGGGCGGCCACACATAAGGCCAGTGACAGTGGGGCCACTCCTGGTATGACGGACGGCCACATAAGGTCAGTGACAGTGGGGCCACTCCTGGTATGACGGGCTGCCCGGGCAGTCACACATAAGGCCAGTGACAGTGGGGCCACTCCTGGTATGACGGGCGGCCACACATAAGGCCAGTGACAGTGGGGCCACTCCTGGTATGACGGGCGGCCACACATAAGGCCAGTGACAGTGGGGCCACTCCTGGTATGACGGACAGTCACACATAAGGCCAGTGACAGTGGGGCCACTCCTGGTATGACGGGCAGCCCAGGCAGTCACACATAAAGCCAGTGACAGTGGGGCCACTCCTGGTATGACGGGCGGCCACACATAAGGCCAGTGACAGTGGGGCCACTCCTGGTATGACGGGCGGCCACACATAAGGTCAGTGACAGTGGGACCACTCCTGGTATGACGGGCGGCCCAGGCAGTCACACATAAGGCCAGTGACAGTGGGGCCACTCCTGGTATGACGGGCGGCCACACATAAGGCCAGTGACAGTGGGGCCACTCCTGGTATGACGGGCAGTCACACATAAGGCCAGTGACAGTGGGGCCACTCCTGGTATGACGGGCGGCCACACATAAGGTCAGTGACAGTGGGGCCACTCCTGGTATGACGGGCTGCCCGGGCAGTCACACATAAGGTCAGTGACAGTGGGACCACTCCTGGTATGACGGGTGGCCCAGGCAGTCACACATAAGGCCAGTGACAGTGGGGCCACTCCTGGTATGACGGGCGGCCCAGGCAGTCACACATAAGGCCAGTGACAGTGGGGCCACTCCTGGTATGACGGGCGGCCACACATAAGGCCAGTGACAGTGGGGCCACTCCTGGTATGACGGGCGGCCACACATAAGGTCAGTGACAGTGGGGCCACTCCTGGTATGACCGGCAGTCACACATAAGGCCAGTGACAGTGGGGCCACTCCCGGGCAGTCACACATAAGGCCCTAGCTGCGCCCGGCGGTGACCCCGGAGGAGGCGGTGTGTGGTGAGGTGTGTACCGTGCTCAGGAAGGGGAGGACTGTGTGAGCAGGAAGAGGTGGCCGCTGTGTCCGGATGAGCTGGTGATGTGTGTGTGACCGGGCGCCGCCACAGCCGGGGCATAGCGCGGACCGCCGCCATCAGCACTCACTGGCCGCACCGCTCACACCGGGGACAAGGGACACTGCGCAGCTCCAGACTCCATGTACGGCGCGGCCTGGGGCACAAGATGGCGGGTGAGAGGCGCAGAGTGTGCACGAGTGTGCGGGGCAGGAGGGCACCGTCCATGGCCCCTGTGCAGGATGGCTGCTTCCGGGGAGGATGTTATGGTGGAGGTCTGTGGTCAGGGACATGTCCTGGATCATGTCCGGCTCCGGGAGAGCTAGGTGATGCCAATATGGTGCCGCCTGAATGTAATAGAACTGATCCCCGGACAGGAGGGCACAGGTTCACGGGTTTATGAGGCATCTCCATATGTGTGGTGGTCACTGGCCCCCAGTTGTTTTCCTTGCTCATCTGTCACACGTGATGCCATCGGTGCTCCGTTCCCCCGTGACCAGTCATTACATGCACACATGGTCAACTCTCCTGGATGGATGCTGGGGGGGGGGGACGCTCTCCTGGATGGATGCTGGGGGGGGGGACGCTCTCCTGGATGGATGCTGGGGGGGGGGGACGCTCTCCTGGATGGATGCTTGGGGGGGGGGGGGGGGAGAGGACACTCTTGGATGGATGCTGGGGGGGACGACGACACTCTCCTGGATGAATGCTGAAGAGGACGACGCCACTCTCCTGGTTGGATGCTTGGGGGACACTCTCTTGGATGGATGCTGGGGGACGACGACACCGCCTTGTTGGATGCTGGGGGGGGACACGACACTCTCCTGGGTGGACGCTGGGGGGGATGACGCTCTCCTGGGTGGACGCTGCGGGGGACGACGCTCTCCTGGGTGGACGCTGCGGGGGACGACACTCTCCTGGGTGGACGCTGCGGGGGACGACACTCTCCTGGGTGGACGCTGCGGGGGACGACACTCTCCTGGGTGGACGCTGCGGGGGACGACACTCTCCTGGGTGGACGCTGCGGGGGACGACACTCTCCTGGGTGGACGCTGGGGGGGACGACACTCTCCTGGGTGGACGCTGGGGACACACACTTCTGGATGGATGCTGGGGGGGGCGACGACACACTCCTGGATGGATGCTGGGGGGGCGACGACACACTCCTGGATGGATGCTGGGGGGTGGGACGACACACTCCTGGATGGATGCTGGGGGGGATGACGACGACGACACTCTCCTGGATGGATGCTGGGGGGGGGACGGACACTCTCCTGGATGGATGCTGGGGGGGGACGGACACTTCCGTGGATGTGGGCTGGGGGGGGGGGGGACACTGTCCTGGATGGATGCTGGGGGGGGGGGGGGCACTTCCTGGATGGATGCTGGGGGGGGGGGCGACTGTCCTGGATGGATGCTGGGGGGGGGGGACACTCTCTCCTGGATGGATGCTGGGGGGGGGGAGGACACTCTCCTGGATGGATGCTGGGGGGGGGGAGACACTCTCCTGGATGGATGCTGGGGGGGGGGACACTCTACCTGGATGGATGCTGGGGGGGGGGGGACACTTTCCTGGATGGATGCTGGGGGGGGGGGGGAGACACTCACCTGGATGGATGCTGGGGGGGGGGAGACACTCACCTGGATGGATGCTGGGGGGGGGGGGACACTCTCACTGGATGGATGCTGGGGGGGGGGGGGACACTCACCTGGATGGATGCTGGGGGGGGGGGGGAACACCTCCTGGATGGATGCTGGGGGGGGGGGAACACTCACCTGGATGGATGCGGGGGGGGGGGACGGACACTCTCCTGGATGGATGCTGGGGGGGGGGACGACGGACATCCCTGGATGGATGTGCGGGGGGACGACACTCCCTGGATGGATGTGGGGGGGGGACACTCTCTGGTGGATGCTGGGGGGGACTCCCTGGATGGATGCTGGGGGGGGGGGGACACTCTCCTGGATGGATGCTGGGGGGGGGCACGTACACTCATCCTGGATGGATGCTGGGGGGGGGAGCACTCCCTGGATGGATGCGGGGGGGGACGGACACTCTCTGGATGGATGCTGGGGGGGAGGACACTCCTGGATGGATCTGTGGGGGGGGGGACACTCACTCTGGATGGATGCTGGGGACACTCTGGATGGATGTGGGGGGGGGGACACTCCTCCTGGATGGATGCTGGGGGGGGACGGACACTCCCTGGATGGATGCTGGGGGGGGGGGACACTCTCCTGGATGGATGCTGGGGGGGACGGACACTCTCCTGGATGGATGCGTGGGGGGGGGAGGGGACACTCTCCTGGATGGATGCTGGGGGGGGGGGGACACTCTCCTGGATGGATGCTGGGGGGGGGGGAGGACACCTCCTGGATGGATGCTGGGGGGGGGGGGAGACACTCTCCTGGATGGATGCTGGGGGGGGGGGACACTCTCCTGATGGATGAGCTGGGGGGGGAGACACTCTCCTGGATGGATGGCTGGGGGGGGAGGGGGGACACTCTCCTGGATGGATGGCGGGGGGGGGGGGGACACACTCCTGGATGGATGCTGGGGGGGGGAGACACCTCCTGGATGGATGCTGGGGGGGGGGAACACTCTCCTGGATGGATGCTGGGGGGGGGGGAGACACTCTCCTGGATGGATGCTGGGGGGGGGGGACACTCTCCTGGATGGATGCTGGGGGGGGGGGGGACCTTGTCTGGGTGGAGCTGGGGGGGGGGGGGAGACACTTCCTGGATGGATGCTGGGGGGGGGGGGGGGGGGCACTTCCTGGATGGATGCTGGGGGAGGGGGGGGGGGGCAACTCCCTGGATGGATGCTGGGGGGGGGGGGACAACTCTCTGGATGGATGCTGGGGGGGGGGACACTCTCCTGGATGGATGCTGGGGGGGGGGGAGGGAGCGGGGGACACTCCCTGGATGGATGCTGGGGGGGGGGGACACTCTCCTGGATGGATGCTGGGGTGGGGGGGGGGACACTCTCCTGGATGGGGGGGGGGTGGGGGGGGGGGGGGAGGACACCTCCTGGATGGATGCTGGGGGGGGGACACTCACCTGGATGGATGCTGGGGGGGGGGACACTCCCTGGATGGATGCTGGGGGGGACACTCCCTGGATGGATGCTGGGGGGGGGGCACTTCCTGGATGGATGCTGGGGGGGGGGGACACTCCCTGATGGATGCTGGGGGGGGGGGAACTCCTCCCTGGATGGATGCTGGGGGGGGGAGGACACTCCCTGGATGGATGCTGGGGGGGGAGGACACTCTCCTGGATGGATGCTGGGGGGGGGGGACACTCCCTGGATGGATGCTGGGGGGGGGAGGACACTCTTACCCTGGATGGATGCTGGGGGGGGGGGGGGGAGGACATTCTGGAGGAGCTGGGGGGGGAGCATTGGTGGGTGGGGGGGGGACACTTCCTGGATGGATGCTGGGGGGGGGGGGGGACACTCTCCTGGATGGATGCTGGGGGGGGGGGGAGACACTCTCCTGGATGGATGCTGGGGGGGGGGGAGACACTCTCCTGGATGGATGCTGGGGGGGGGGAACTTTGGATGGATGCTGGGGGGGGGGACACTCTCCTGGATGGATGCTGGGGGGGGGGACACTCTCCTGGATGGATGCTGGGGGGGGGGGGGGACACTCTCCTGGATGGATGCTGGGGGGGGGGGACACTCTCCTGGATGGATGCTGGGGGGGGGGGACTCTCTCCTGGATGGATGCTGGGGGGGGGGACACTCTCCTGGATGGATGCTGGGGGGGGGGGGACACTCTCCTGGATGGATGCTGGGGGGGGGGGACACTCTCCTGGATGGATGCTGGGGGGGGGGGGAGACACTCTCCTGGATGGATGCTGGGGGGGGGGGGAGGACACTCTCCTGGATGGATGCTGGGGGGGGGGGGAGACACTCTCCTGGATGGATGCTGGGGGGGGGGACACTCTCCTGGATGGATGCTGGGGGGGGAGACACTCTCCTGGATGGATGCTGGGGGGGGGGGGGACACTCTCCTGGATGGATGCTGGGGGGGGGGACACTCTCCTGGATGGATGCTGGGGGGGGGGACACTCTCCTGGATGGATGCTGGGGGGGGGGGACACTCTCCTGGATGGATGCTGGGGGGGGGGGACACTCTCCTGGATGGATGCTGGGGGGGGGACGACACTCTCCTGGATGGATGCTGGGGGGGGGACGACACTCTCCTGGATGGATGCTGGGGGGGGGGGGGACACTCTCCTGGATGGATGCTGGGGGGGGGGGGGGACACTCTCCTGGATGGATGCTGGGGGGGGGGGACACTCTCCTGGATGGATGCTGGGGGGGGGGGACACTCTCCTGGATGGATGCTGGGGGGGGGGGGGACACTCTCCTGGATGGATGCTGGGGGGGGGGGACACTCTCCTGGATGGATGCTGGGGGGGGGGGAGACACTCTCCTGGATGGATGCTGGGGGGGGGGGAGACACTCTCCTGGATGGATGCTGGGGGGGGGGGGAGACACTCTCCTGGATGGATGCTGGGGGGGGAGACACTCTCCTGGATGGATGCTGGGGGGGGGGGAGACACTCTCCTGGATGGATGCTGGGGGGGGAGACACTCTCCTGGATGGATGCTGGGGGGGGGACACTCTCCTGGATGGATGCTGGGGGGGGGACACTCTCCTGGATGGATGCTGGGGGGGGGACACTCTCCTGGATGGATGCTGGGGGGTGACGGACACTCTCCTGGATGGATGCTGGGGGGGAAGCTACTCTCCTGGATGGATGCTAGTGGGGGGGTGCACACTCCTTGATGGCTGCATGGGCACCTCCGCCCCATTCTCAAAAGACAGACCCCATTATTGGGATATCTGGGGGTACTAAACATCCATCAGGTATTCCTTGTCTTACGGGTAGATGATAAAGGAGGTATTCTCACAAATTAAATGTATCACCTATCAATAGGACAATGGATAGCTAACTGATGTCTGAGATATCCAGCGATGCCAGGATCTGTCCCTTGGCAATCCCCATGTGTTTGGGCCCCCTGCAATTTGTAAAGGTACCGTTACACGGTACAACTTAACAACGATGTTGTTTGCGATCTCGGGAGCGCGCTGATTTTTTTCACAGCTGGTCAACATCGCTGGTGAGCTGTCACACATCCAGATACCATGGACAACTCGCAAACGATGATGGGAGCAGGGATGGTTCGCAAACACGTCGAACGATCCCTGCTCACTGCTGTGAATGGGCGAAGTCGGCAGTGACATCGCTATTGCGGTGTCACACCGAACAATGCCGCAGGTTGCTTAAGCTGAAGTTGACAACTTTTCTTGCATGCAGGAAAACCTGTCAACTCCGACTTGAACAACTATTGTTGTTGAATCGTGCGTTTGCACGCAACGACGCAACAACTATGTCGTTTCAACATCGTTCCTGACGTCACTTTTGAACGATGTCTGAAACGATGTTGCATTGTGTAGCGGGGCCTTAATCTATCACTGTCCTATGGATTGGTGATAAGGCTATGTTCACACGGTGCATATTTGCTGCGTATTCTTGTGTTTTCTTGCATTTACACAGCGTTTTTTTACACGTGTGTAAATGCAGTGAACATAATTCTGGATAGGCAGTCCAGCAAAACCTATGGGTTTCGCAATAAATGCGTTCAGATGTTGTGCTTTTGTGCATTTTTTTACGCATGCGCCTGCGCTGCAAAAGCGCGTGTGTAGAAAGAATAGACATGTGAATTCTTTGCACATTTCCCTGTGCGCTTTTCCCATAGCCCATATGATAAAATGGCCTTGTGAAAAGCGCACAAAAAAAAGCGCACTGTGTGAATGCAGATGCGTTTTTTCCGCGTATCCGCGTAAAACACAACTGCAAAAAAGAAACCCGCCAAAAAAGCGCAGCGTGTGAACGTAGCCTCACTCTCATGTTTGGGAATACCCTTTTAACACTTCAGATGATTTTGTTAGTGTAGACTACTGCCCACAACCAAACTGGTGGTGCCCGACTGGATTTTCTCATCAGCTTTACTAGTTGGCATGTAGTATGCTGCCATAGGTTAGAGGCCACACATGTACAGATCTGTGCACGCTCATCCAGGGTGAAGTAATTCCTGTCCTCTTCCTCACTCCGCACCAGTGGAGTGTAATCAAACATAATGCTGTGTGTATAGTGCTATACAGCGGACCTTCCCAGTTCTCTATCCAGAGATAATCGTCTATTAGAGTAATTGTATCTGTGTTTCTTGTAGATTTGTCGCTGCTCCAGGATGATGTTCAGGAAGAAATAGATGGATGTAAGTTTCACTTTCTTGTATAGTTTACTATCCGCTTATCTGTCAATTGAAATGCATCATACAGCTGATTATCTGTTTAGAAATGTCCTTTTTTATGTCATAGCCTCAATTACACAACTGTATGAATAATTGCCAGCACTAGATTGCATAGAAGCAAAGTTAATTTCCTCCCAGTAGCTGGACTGTTGGTGCAGCAACTGTGCAGTTTTACAATGCTATATACCGTAGATTAACCTCAAATCTGCAGGTGAATAGCATTTTTTTGATCTGACAGGTTCTCTTTAAATTGTCAATGTACTTTGAGTAAAATGTGAATAAATTAAAAGTTTAACTGAATGTCAGTATTCCGCTCGATACAAGATGAACTGAGTGATGGATGAGGTTACATGCTTTCTATAGAGATGGGAGGAGCGATGTGAGACATTCAGAGCTGCTGCTTTTATGTATAGGGAATCTGTTAGTAAGATCAACTCTCCTAAGCCATCTTTATGGTCCTATAGGTCATAGGAAGACGAATAAAAGGATCAGATGTTGTATTCCAGTGAAATTCACATTTTTCTTAAGGCCACTTCACACGCTAGGATATAGGTAAACGAGATCGTTAGCTATGTCACGTGACCGCGATCCTTACAACATCGTTAGTGCCTTGTCATATACTGTATATTGATATCGTTAACGATCTTAAAATTGGCAGTGCTCCATCTATTTTGAGAAGAACGTTTCAACGGTTTTACAAAGCGGCAGGAATAGGCTAAATATGAACGACATAATACAATACGGTTTCACACTGACTGATGTTGCTGCATTCCAGAACGTTAATTTGACGACGAACGATAGATTTGAGGTCAGGATCTCAAATTTTGGATCAACGTTCCAACGATTTTTCCTTCCAACATCGTTCGTTCACACGCAACGACGCACTAACGATATCGTTTGAACGATCACAAATCCGTGATGTTTCAACGATATCGTTAACGAGATCCTAGTGTGTGAAATGGCCTTTAGATCCTAACAGTTCATTTAAAAATTATGGGCCAGACATGGATGCTCTAGAGCAGGGGTCTCAAACTTTGTTGGGTATGTGGGCCGTATTAGAAAAAAAATATGAATTTGGAGAGTCGCATTCTTTGTAGGACTAAAGGCCCCGTTACACGGCATGACGTTGGAACAATGTCTGCAACGATCTCGTGGGCGCGTGGTCGTTTCCGACATCATTTTCACATCGTTGGTGAGATGTCACACGTCTAGATATCGTGGACGACTCACCGACGACGTTGTGAGTAGGTATCGTTCGCACAACCAGTGAAGAATACCTGCTCATTGCTGTGAATGGGCGAAGTCGTAAACGACATCGTTATCGCGATATACCGGCTTGGCTGAATGTGTGATTTGAGAACATGTTCTCAAACCTGCGATCAGCGATCCAACGACTTTTGTGTAGTTGAATCTCGGTGTTGCATGCAACGACGTCCTAACGATGTCGCTTGAACGACTCCAAACCCGTGACGTTTAAGCAATATCGTTAACGATGTCATGCCGTGTAACGGGGCCTTAAGTGACATTTTTAGTAATGACATTTAGAATGTCCACATCCCGATCCTCATACTGTAGTAATGTCCCCATCCTGGTTCCCATCTTGTAGAAATGTCCCATCCTGATACCCATCATGTAGTCATGAACCCATTCTGATCCCCTTGTTGCAGTAATGGCCTCATCTTGTAGTAATGCCCCATTCTGATCTAGTCATTGCAATAATATCTGGATCATGATCCCATGTATAAACAGAAGAAAAGTACTGTGTATGAACAACTGGGATCAGGCCAGAATATTAGTGAAAAAATATAAGGTCAATTTATTCAAGTTTTCATTACAAACAATTGCATACAAGTTACATTTAAAAACAATTAAAATTGTGCAACCACAAAAATTGCACATAGCCAACCATAGCCAAATTATAAATAAGACAGTGAACCATCACATATCAATTCATATGCAGTGTGGACTGTGGAGCTGTTTATAAGGGTAATGGGGTAAACCAGTTCAAGGGCAAAATAAACAATTGCAGCAAGTTTTCAGAGGTAGAGATAGGCTGTCTAGTTACCCTAGCCTTATTAAGCTCACAGATATAAGTGTTAATTCACGGAATGGATCGCCAGGTTTACAGGTGTATAGGGCAAATCCTTAGGTAATGAACCACTAGACAGATCTTGCTTTAATGCCTGTGAGGAATCTCATATCCCCCCCCATTCCATCCCCTTGGATGAAGCCGCCATAAGGACGGCGATACGCGTCGGGTGACACGGGCCTCACATCCCGTAGCCTCAGCAGGTGGACACACATTCACGGCAATTGATCGGCTCTGCCAGATACAGGTTGTATTTACTGTTTCCTTCTCCTCTTATTTACAGGTCAGACTTTCCTTGCCCTGCCTGTTTATATTCCGGTTCCCTCCATCGAGGGAATCCTCCTTTCTATTTGTTCCATTCCCCTTTCTTGGGGGGGAATATGAGATTCCTCACAGGCATTAAAGCAAGATCTGACTAGTGGTTCATTACCTAAGGATTTGCCCTATACACCTGTAAACCTGGCGATCCATTCCGTGAATTAACACTTATATCTGTGAGCTTAATAAGGCTAGGGTAACTAGACAGCCTATCTCTACCTCTGAAAACTTGCTGCAATTGTTTATTTTGCCCTTGAACTGGTTTACCCCATTACCCTTATAAACAGCTCCACAGTCCACACTGCATATGAATTGATATGTGATGGTTCACTGTCTTATTTATAATTTGGCTATGGTTGGCTATGTGCAATTTTTGTGGTTGCACAATTTTAATTGTTTTTAAATGTAACTTGTATGCACTTGTTTGTAATGAAAACTTGAATAAATTGACCTTATATTTTTTCACTAATACTCTGGCCTGATCCCAGTTGTTCATACACAGTACTTTTCTTCTGTTTATACATTTAATATATCTGTGTAACTGGTGATCCCACCATTGTGACACCCGCAATTCAAAATATCAAATGGATCATGATCCCATTCTTTTAGTAAGGTTGACACACATTTTACTCACGTGTCCACACACACATCTTTTCCCACCTGTTTTCTGTTCCTTCGGCGTCATCCTAACTGCAGCCCGCAACAGTGTGGGTGCCTTAACGACCGCAGCCTGTTGCAGGTGCTGCCGTGGTCCGCGCTTGATATGCATTCCCGCCGCCGCACTTACACGTTCTCTAGCTCAGCTACAACCTCAATGGCAGCAGCCGACCAATCGTAGGCCAGCAGCTGACATTGCATACTAATCTCAGCTGTTGACATCTGATTGGCTGGCGGCTGCCATTGATGTAGTTGATCCAGAAAGTACTTTTCTCTATTGCGCCAGGAATATATACCAAGCGCAACACCTGAAACAGGCCGCGATCATCAAGGAGTTGACAGTGCTGTGTGCTGCGAATTTAAGACCCGGCTCTAGAGGCAGATTGTTGGGGAGATCTGTATCTGGTCCTTAGATTCTCCTCTTTGATCTTTCTAAACTATTAATATGGGCATATAGGTTATAAATTCTGAAAAAAATTATACCTATCTGCTTCTTATCCGATGCCTTGTGGAGAAATCATCTTTTATCACTTCATGTAAATGAGCTGTGCAAGGCTGTGTGGTGGATGCTGGTGCCTGGAAGATAACACTGCCTCCAGAGCTTGTTTTAATGTGAACCTGTCACCCCTTTTCTGCTTTTTAAACAAAAAGTGCCACCTTCAGCAGCGCCTGTGCTTCAATTTATGAAGGTGGCTGTAATCTCCCTACTCCTTCCATAGACCTAAATAATTACTTTACGAGCTTTCCTGCACTGTATATAAAGTTATACTTAGGGGTCAAGTGTGTCTTCATTCCATCTGGTCCCCACCACCTCTCTAGTCTTCCACTGCCTCTTCATTCTTCTCAGCACCTCCTCTTCTCGACCCATTCTCGTTTCTGGTGCCTGCGCAGTGCGAGGGGAAATCTGCGCAGGCGCAGAGTGCGGGCAGAGCATCTGAGTGCATTACACTGCAGGTGTAGGTGCCAGATTACGCCCTGTCTTGTGTTCTGTGAATCTAGCGCCTGCGAACAAACTAAGCCCTAATGCGGGCAGAGCAAACAGCATTACTTGGCAGTGCATTACTGCTAGTGCACAGGCACTAGATTCCCACCCTGCTGTCTGCATAAAGCAGAACACAAAGCGGGGTGGGATCTGGCACCTCTAGTACACGCAGATGTGGTGCAGTCAGACACTCTGCCCACAGAAGGGCAGGGCGTCTGCGCGAAAAAAGAGTAATTTGCAGCGGCACTGAGAAGAATGAAGTGGCGGTGGAAGACCAGAGGGGCAGTGAGGACTGGACGCTATGAAGACCCATCTGACCCGTAAGTGTAACTAAACACAGGGCGTTTATAGAGTAATTATTTAGGTGTACAGAGGGGGTAGGGGGATTATAGCTACCTTCACAAAATGCAGAATAGGTGCTACTGAAGGTGCCACTTTTAGTTTAAAAGGCAGAAAAGGGGTGACAGGTTCACTTTAAATAGGGGGGGCTACCAGTGTGAGACAAGTAACTGACACAGAACAGAACTGAAATTAGATTTCTTGCAGCTCTGCTGTATTATAACAATGTTCCACCCTGGATGCTTGGGAGATGGAAGCTGAAGCAGAGGGGAACCTGCAGATGTGCCAGTAAGGCTATGTGCCCACTCTGCTTCTAATTTGTGCTGCGCTTGTATGTGCACAAACAAAGTGTTTGTTCTACGATTGAGCACATACAAATACAGCGCAATCACACAGCACAAATAAGTAGACACACAAAGACAGACTGACATACACAGAGACAGACAGACAGACAATTTCTCTAGGCCTCTTCCACAACAGCATAGGAGGCTGCCTCTCCACACCCTATTAAGGTACCGTCACGCGGGGAGATATCGCCGGCGATGTTGCGGGCGATCTCATGAACGTGCACATCGCTGCTGCATCGCTGGTGAGACGTCACACGTAGCAATATTACCGTCAACCAGGTCGAACCGGCGAATCCGGAATCGCCTGAAACAACCTTGAAGCGATGTTGGCTTTTCAGATCGCCGTGTCACACAGCACCACCTCACCGTCAATGTGGCATACAGAATTGATTGCCTGAACACAGACATCGCCTGTGCCATTGCTATCGGCGTGTCACACGGCAGTAGCCATACAGATCGCTCAAGCTACATCGCCTGATTTCCCGACACTGTTGGGAAATCTCTGAACTCAGAAACAGAGATTAATCGCCGTTCAGTTGCCTTGTTACACGCGGCGACTCACAGGCGATGTCGCTTCAACATCGCCTGAACAGGAAGATCTCGGCAACATCACCTCGTGTGACGGTACCATTAGGGACAGGAAGCACAAGAGATGTTAAAAGGACCCTCCCACCTCCCACTAGCCAGTGTCTTTCCTGTCCCCATGGGTTATGGAGAGGTTTTGCTTCTGTGCTGTGGTGGCCAGCAAACTGCAGCATACCTGTCTCGGCCGGGCAGTATTGGTCGGGCCCTGCTCCTCCTCTGCTGCTCCCACGGCTTGTTGCTTGGCCCTCCGGATCCCTGGTGGGGGTGATGCAACAGTGCCTGCCTTTATAGGAAAAAGCGTCGGCGCTGCTGCGTAACGAATTGACAAGTCAATTCTTTTTACGCCGGAGCTTTCTCCAGAAAGGTGCGGCGTGGAAAATACGCGCTGTCTGAACGGAAAAGTGAATTTTACATTCACTTTGCTATCAGACAATACGCACCTGCTCATTTTTGAAAAGCGCTCATAAAAAAGAGCTAAAAAATGCGCAGTGTGTGAACGTAGCCTTAGAATGTGTGCAGCAGGGGGACGGAGTGTGGCAGCACATTAGCATAAGAGGGGCTGGGTTTCTTTGTATTAATCCCCTGTGGGCTCTAAGCCAAACCCTTCTCCCTCCCTTCTCTCTCCCTCCCTGTCACTCTACCATGCAGGTCCTGTGTGCCCAACTCATCACTTCACCCTGCTTTCCTCCATCTCCTTCTTCTGCTGGGAGTTGTGGTGTCTCTGGATCTGCAGACTGTGTGATGGAGCATGCTGGGGGTTGTAGTGTCTCTGGATCTGCAGATCCTGAGCCAGAGCCAATACATCTTTCAGCATGCTCCATCACACAGTCTGCAGATGTAGAGACACTAGAACCCCCAGCATATGCTCCATCACACAGTTTGCAGAGCCAGAGACACTACAACTCCCAGCATGCTCCATGGAGAGATCACCTTCAGTCATCTGTGATGACAATAGCAGGGATCTGTTCCGGTCTGTGAGAGGAGACAAATGAGGATGTGTAGAGACTGGAGGGGACGGGGTCTTCTACTGCTTGTGATGATCATAAGCAGGGAGATGGAGGGAGGAAGAGAGAGAGAGGGAGAGGGTTTGCCTTATAGCAAACAGGACAGTAATACAAAGAAACCCAGCCCCTCTTATGCTAATGTGCTGCACACTGCGTACCCCTGCTGCACGCTTTCTAAGGACTTCTATAACATTTATCTCAGCAATCATACATGTAATCACTGAAATAAAGGTATGATTGCACTCAGTATCCCAGTGTCTTTAAGGCATTGGATTCACTTTATAGCCCTAAAACCTGTTTGTTGGTCCTCTTTAAACATTTGATACACTAGAAAGTTATTGTAGGTGTTTGGGGGTTGGGCTGTAATGTCATATGCAGTTTATTAAGCCAAACAGCAGTGGATAAAAGAGAGAGGATCTTTCTTCACTTCCTTCTTTTTCTTAGATGTCTGAAATAAAACTGACACAAAAGCAAATGTCATTTTTTTTTACAGGAGAAAAACAAAATGTGTTTGAATATACCGTATATATCTGATCATATAGGTCTGACTTATGGGGGAATCTTGTCACCAGTATAGAACTTGTATATGTCATGTCCCCATCCCTGTTAATTTAGTTCCACTTGTAGCATGTGCTAACATATGTCGTTATGTTGAGGTACTGAAATTTCTTGTGCTGACTATCACACCCTGGGAAGCAGAACCTGAGCCATGTAAAAAGGGATTCCTGGGCTGAGAGGACAAATCTGCAGACTGCCAAATCATGACTCTGCAGGGCACTTGCTGTGACATTTCAGCAGTCACATTGTACTGTCTTCTCCTAGGCCTGGTAACCCCTTTAATTTATGCACCCCTTTTATCTCTTGTTTCCCAATAATCATGGGACACTTTGGAGAAAAGACTCTTCTTCAAACTAAATCAATTTAATGTTGAACTGTTAGTATACCTGGAATGAAGAGTAGAGGAGTCCAGCTGCCATATATTCTGCCACCTCACACCATAATCCCAAGAGTAGGACTGGTGTGACGTTACCTCATTAAAAGGAACCTGACAGCTGGTATATACTGCCCTATGTGACTGATAGATGCCTAATGGTGGGTTTACACGCTAGGATCTCGTCAGCGATATCCTTGGAACGATCACGTGACTGTGATCGTTCCGACATCGTTAGTGCGCTGTCACACACAAAGGATATCGTTTACGATATCCTATGCGGCAGCGCAGCTGTTAAATAGGAGAGGAAGGATGTGAACGATGTAATAAAGTGGCAGGAATAGGAGCTTTTTGAACAATATCGTTATATTCCTGAAGCAGCGTTAATTGAACGACGAACGATAGGTTTGAGGTCAGGATCTCAAATCTAGGATGAACGATCCAACGATCTTTTCATCCTATATCGTTCATTTACACGCAACGACATCTTTTCAAAGATCTCATGTCTGTGACGTTTCAAGGATATTGTTCAGGATATCCTAGCGTGTAAACCCACCATAAGGGTTCATGATCATAATCAGTTTACACAGTATCTTGCCGCTGTGTTCTCAATGCTGCGCTGTACAATAGCAGCGTAGTGATGGGATTTGTAGAAAACTCATGCTCGCTATGCTGCTCCTGACCGCTGTTTTCTTTCAGCTGTGGTGCGGACTGCCTTACGTCCGTATCACCGCAGCATGTTAATTTCGTGCTGTGGAGTCGGAATCAGCTAAAATTGGCTGCACGCAGGGAGAAGCCACCCTGCACCCACCGCAGATGGTGAGTACAGGGCGGCTGTATCCACTGGCTCCCTCAGACACAGCGCCTCCGGACCGTGAGCGCATACCCTAGCAGATTATATAGTACAGTGGCGGACCTTGATCCCGGAGGGCCCTGGTGCAGCCACGGTGCGGGTGGGGGGGGGGGGGGGTTGTGTTGGTGGTCTTCGGCAAAGGGGGGGGGGTGCCAGTGGACTTTGGCGCGGGGGGGAGGGGAGCCATTGGTGAAGCAGCATTCCTACCTGCGCTGAGCCGCCAAATGCAGTCCTGGGAGCCGGGGCGTAAGAGGAGAGGGGCAGGATCAGCCAAGGGAAGCAGAAAGCTTCCCTCAGTTACCCTCCTCTCCTCTGACATCGGGTTGCAGGGGTCGGCTGGGGGCCCCACTGCAGGCTTGAGGGGCCCCCTAGCCGGTTGGGGCACTGGTGCAGCTGCACCACGGTAGGTCCGCCCCTGATATAGTATCCCCTTAAATCACATGTGGCCCTCTATTACCTTTATTGTGTATTAATGTGTATAGGGATGTTAATTCGTACATTTCCTGAACTCTGCATAAACGTTCTAAAATGTAAAATGTGACCAGGACCTGACTGCTGACACATTCCAGTTTTTGCATTAGCTTGTGGATTGAGAAGTACATGATGTTCTAATTTGTTTCCGCTCTTTATGGTTTTTAACGAATGTACATTTGTGAGTCGCAAATTATTTACCAATTTGCCTTCTGTCCAGTTTTGTCATTTTGAAAAAAAATTTGAACTTGGTTCCATACACCTCAACAAAATTAAAGTTAAAACTAATCCAATCAAACATTAAACATTGTTAAGGCAATCTGCCCATTCTACTTCAGCGTGACGTAGTGGAGGCCATTATATCGTGCACGGAGGAAAATGACAGACAGCAGATTGGTTTCTAAGCCCACTTCTCAGCACTAGTTTCAGCACGGAGTTGATGGACGGGGGAATGCAGTAAATATTACATGAGGCTAATGACGGGGGCACGTGATCACCAGATGACTCTGCGACTTGTTCTAGCCCCCAGACACTGTTCCAGAGCCGCTGCTCCCTCAGCACAGCCAGCATACGTACTTATATCCAGACCATAAGACGCACCCCCACAATATGGGGGGAAAAGTGCGTCTTATGGTCTGAAAAATATGGTGGATATGTATGTGGTAATATATAACTTTATCCGAGGTTATGCCAACCACACTGATCAGAGTGGGATCTGATTTTCTCGGATGCAGTGAATATAGAATAGAGCCAAATATGTGGGCGTGTTTATTTCACCCCACCATCCTTACCTTATTGACTTGCATAGCCAAGTATGATCCAATTAAGGCTGGTTTCACTCTACCGGTTTTTAGAATCCATGTGAATTATGCTGAAACCAGATGCACCCTCATTTGTTTTCTGCCACATTGACTTTTCGCAGAAACTTGTGGGTGCACCCGGTTGTTTATGGTTCCCCCTGATCCGGGTGTCAACAGTTTTTAACTGAAACTAAAAACACAGTTTCTACTGTTTTGGTGACCATTTAAAAACAGAGAACACCTGGATCCGGGGCAAAAAGGTGGAAAAAATTATAATGGTGCTCTATGGAACGTGGATCTGGCAGAATCCGGATCCTACAGGATCCTGACGCTGGATCTGGGTTTTTTGACTGAGCGTGCCCAGTACCCAGTTTTAAATGACACACCCAGTAGGGGGCATGTTCTTTTCTACCACATCCATCTAAAAAAACTAAGGGTGGAAACACACTATCCTACTTACATGCGAGTCTCTTGGGCGAGACTCGGATCAGTGTCCCTGAACGGCCTCTCCCTCTCTGAACGGGAGTGTCAGCTGCTTGTGTTTTTGTGCAGCATCACACTCCCGTCCAGAGAGGGAGAGACCTTCAGGGTCACTGATCCGAGTCTCGTCCAAGAGACTCGCATGTAAGTAGGGTAGTGTGTTTCCAGACTAACACAACCTGATGCAACTGGATGCTCACGTCCCGATATTATCACTGTCCCATGAGATGAATCAGTGATAATATCAGTGCCGGTGCATCCAGTTGCATCAGGTTGTACAATTGCGGAGGAATCCGGGGAAATGCAGGTTTTACCAAACTCCCTCAGATTCTTAAAAAAAACTGTAGTGTGAAACCAGCCTTATGGAACCAACTCTGGCATACTGCAATGATACATCAGCTGTCAGTCAGTGCTAGGGGTGTGGTCGCAGCATTGTAAGCGGTATCTGCATCTACTCCGGTGCCATTTTTATGACTGAAAGTTCGAGGCTGCAGGGAGAAATAAAGTTGATTTCCTCCCAGTATCAGGGCTCTTTGTGCTGGCACTGGGTAGCTTCAGAACTCGTATTAATCCACAGGTTATCTACATTTTATCTGCAAGTTAATGGTCTTTTTTTTGTTTTTGTTTTTTGGCCTGACTTATAATAACTAGATGTCAATTTATCAATACATTTCCAGAACTAAGGCTGCGTTCACACATTGCGTATTTTGCCGCGTTTTTTTACGCGCGCTTTTCAAAATACGCAATGTGCCTTTTGTCTGCCTGCAAAGTGAATGGGAAATTCACTTTGCAGTGCAGACATTGCGTAAAAATACGCAGTGCGTTTTCCGGGAGAAAGCGCAGCTCCGTAAACAATTGATATGTCAATTGTTTGCGCAGCTACTACTGCGTATTCTCCCAGAGGGGAGGAAGAATCCAGCTTCCTCCTCCCCTCTGTGACAGCTGTGGCCGCCCATTAGATTCCACAGTGTATTAATAAACACTGTGAAATCTAAATTAAACAAAAGCGAGTGTGTGAAAAATAAAAAAGAATGAATACATCACCTTCCGACGCCTTCTCCCGCTGTGCGATCCCCGGTTGTAAGTCAGATCTCTTCTGTCAAGACCTGTGGTGATGTCAGAGGGGGGGGCGTTCCCGGGCACTCGCGGTCATGTGACCGTGAGCAGCCAATCAGTGATGGGACTGCCCCGGGAACGCCCCCCCTCTGACGTCATCACAGGTCCTGTCAGAAGAGAGCTCACTTGGAATCGGAGATCGCACACCGGGAGAAGGCGTCGGAGAGGTGAAGTATTGATTGTTTTTTATTTTTCATTAACTTGCCTCTGTTTAATGTAGATTTCACAGTGTTTATTAACACACTGTGGAATCTAATGGGGCGGTCACACATGTCACAGAGGGGAGGAGGAAGCAGGATTCTTCCTCCCCTCTGTGACATCACTGCGCTTTCTGGGGGGAAGAAAGCGCAGTGTGTGAAAGCCCCTGCGTATTTTGCTGCGCTTTTTTGCGCGGCCGAAAAACGCGGCAAAAAGCGCGCGCAAAAAAGCGCAGCAAAATACGCAAATGTGTGAACGTAGCCTAAGGCTGCGTTCACAAGTTGCATATTTGTGCATTTACACAGCGCTTTTTTGCGCTTGCATAAATGCATTGAAACGCAACGCTGGAAACGCATCCCAGCAAAACCTATGGCTTTTGCTGAAATGCACTTAGATGCTGCATATTTTGTCGTCTTTTTGCGGACACGCATTAACTGCAAAGCGCATTTCACAAAAGGAATGACCATGTCAATTCTTTGTGCATTTTTCACCGCACTTTTCCCATAGGCCACATTATAAAATGGGTTCGGGAAAAGCGCAGCCGAAGAAGCGCAGCGTGTGAATACAGTTGCACTTTTGCACAAAACGTGGGCAAAAAAAGCGCAACTGCATAGATACACAGCGTGTGAACGTAGCCTAACTGAGGAATATCACCACGCAGGGTTCTAAAAAGAAATAACAACAAAGAAAAGTCCTTGAACTGCTTGAATTTAGTTTAAGGCTACATTCAGACAGTGTTTTTGCTGCATTGTTTAAGGATCCGTATTTGCAGTGACTGAGCATTTCAGCAAAGTCATTGCATTTCTAGATTTGTCATTCAGACAGAACATTTTGTGAGGATTCGATTTTTAGCTAAAAAAAAATGGCAATTATATGGCGTTATCTACTGCACTAATTACTCACCTTCCCCGCAATCCCACAGTGAGCTCCAGCGATGTTCTTATCCCGGGATGCTGCAGGACTTGTGGATTCTGTGTTCGGTGCTACTAGGACCTGGCACTTAGTCACACGCTTAGGTCCTTCAAGCACTGAGCACAACTCACAGGTCCTGCAGCTTTCCGGGATGAGAACATCGCTGGAGATCACTGTGGGATTGCAGGGAGGTTGAGAAAGAAAGTCTGTGTGTCAAGTCTGTGTGTCAAGTCTGTGTGTCAAGTCTGTGTGTCAAGTCTGTGTGTCAAGTCTGTGTGTCAAGTCTGTGTGTCAAGTCTGTGTGTCAAGTCTGTGTGCCGCAGATTTATGAGCCTCTACCTGGCGACTCGACTGATCCCATAGGTCTTCTATGGGATTCAGGTCTGGAGAAAGTGCAGTCCCCTCCATTTGAGGTACCCAGTCTCCAGCAGCTGTCCCATATGATGCAACCTCGATGAGCTAGAGCATTGTTGTCCATGAATATTAAATTATGCCTGTGTTCATGCAGATGCACAATGAATGGATTAATGATGTTCTTCAAGTAGTAGGAGCTTGTCACTGTAACATTCACAAAGTGTAGGGCAGTTATGTATTGACAAGATACACCTGCTCACACTGTAACACTACCGCCACCAAAGCTTGTCTAGTGACAACAGTGTCTTATGCCTAGTGCTCTTCTTGGCGTCTCCAACATTTTGGCAGCCATAATTCCGGTGTGAATAGGCTTTCATCATTGACCAGCACTGAGGCCAACTGGTCCCTCATCCAGCATTAGGATGTCTGTGGTCAGGTACCCTTGCAGGTCATCTAGCACGCAGAGCATGCTGAAGTAAACTGTGAGAGTCTGTAGTTGTGTGGAATTCTGCCTGGAATTCTGCATCCCGCTCTTCAATTTCACAATGAAGCGGTCATCGGTGTTGGTGGGATGTGGCCAAAGGATGTCCACTCCACTGCCTTTCTGTGATTCTTCCAGTCACACACTCTCTTCTCTCTGTTACGTGTTGATGGCACTCTAATCTCAGTGGCTCTCTCCGTTTGAGAACATCCTGAAACCTGACAATGGTGTGGTACTGCAGATCAATAGTTCGGTCAAAATGTGAACAGAATTATGAGGAGGAGCACTGTGTGAATACCAATTCTAATTGAGCCCTGAAATTTATTTGTCCATTCAAGGCAATTTTTGTGAAAAATGTGTGTATTTTTTCATTAATGCTCTGTTGCCCCCTTCCAGTTTTTTTCTGCACCAAAAATTCATCTATTTGCAAGCAAAACAGTGCAAAAAAGCTGTGTTTTTAGCATTTTAGGTGCGTTTTTTCCAATGTGTTTCTATAATATGGTCTATGAGAAAAATGCACTAATAATGAGTTTGTAGCTTCTTTTTTCTGCACCAAAATCTGTATGTGAAAAAACCTGACTGTCCACACAGCACTTCAGAAAACCCATAGATTTTGCTGGTCTGCGTTTTTACTTGACAAATTTATTAAAGGGAACCTGTCAGCTACTTTATGCCCCAAGCTATCACTATCTGTCCCTGCAGCTTCATCGTACGTTCCTAAGCATCCCTGTCTGAGCTAAAAGTGTGCTGTTGTAAGTTATAAAATCCTTATCAACTATACTTTTGCATGTAAATGAGGCAGTGACTAGTCTTTAGGGGTATTGTTTTTGTGTCCATGGCCGCCTTTCTTCCGTGATTAACACACTCCGGTGAGCATGATAACCTAATGTACAAGCGCTTTCTCCCTCTCTCCCACCCGGCCGGCTGTCTTTCCTGCATTACGCTCTTCTTTTGGGTGTATAGCATAGCTGCATGCTGCGCAATTGACTGCTACAGAGCAAGCGCACTGCGCATGATGAAGCCGGTCAGCTACACCCAAAAAGAGAGCTAAAGTGATAAAAGATCATTTATCAACAACAAGGCATTTCATACAGGTATGATATTCAGCAGTCCATAACCTTTATGCCTATATTGATAGTTTAGATAGGTCAAGTGGTGACAGATTCCCTTTAAGCTCCTTGTTGGAGAACTGGAAGTTATGCAAAAAGGTTTGAAACCTTGAACAGGTGGACATTCAGAAGTGTAGAGAAGGTCATCTTAAGCTCACCATAAAAGGTTAGAGTGCATTTTAGGATCATCCTGAAATTTCACCCAAAAGTCAAATATCCCTAACTTTTTGTGAGTAAGGTTTGTTTAGTTTTTTTTTTTTTGAACCCTTAAGTCTTACAATTGCTTGTTCCCGATTTACTAAAGTATTGCAATATAATCGTGTAGTTGTCAGTTGCCGTAAGTCAGGAGCCCTGAGAGCCACAGATGCCATCAGGCAGGAGACAGCTCATAGTGCTCGGTGCTCCTGCAAAGTGACTTGAACCAGCTTTAATCCATACTCCTGTGTGAGCTATTTTGCTCCTCTTTTCCTCCCTTCATGCTCAAACATGGAGAAAGGTGTGTAAATTGTATAAATGGTGTACTAGCGAGGCAAAGGGTAGTAGAGAAGCTTACACAGAAGTACAGATATCTGCTAGCCTGTCATGGAGGAGGCATCTGAAGCAGCATTTTCTGCATGTAGTATAGTAGAAAGGGAAGCATGATGAGGTTATGGAGTACACTACCGTACAAAGATTCACAACTTTGCAAAGGCTGATTAATAATTAAAGGGATCCTTTCATAAGCAAAATAATTCTATTTAACCTTTCCAGAAAGGATTACGGTACTCTGCTGACATATGGCATTTTTTTCTCTCCCGGGAGCCACTTACTTTCAGTCATTGGGGTGTGCACAGAGCTGACATATTTTTGCTATTTGTCTTGAGGCATCCTAATAGAAGTTATGTAGTTGTGTTGCTTTTTAGGTCATGACGGCACAGATGGTCTTGATGTTTATGTGAAGAACAGACCACCGCACTTATTCACCAGCGTTTGGTAGTTTAATGTAAAGTGATTTTTCAAGCCATGTTTCTGATGTTTCTGCTAGTTGGTGTGGATGACTACAGCTCAGAGTCTGATGTGATTATTATACCTTCAGCCTTGGACTTCGTCTCACAAGATGAAATGTTGACACCTCTTGGAAGATTGGACAAGTACGCCGCAAGTGAAAACATATTTAACAGGTCTGTATGTATCTACAGCTTTCATCTTCATACAGTAGTTTTTGTTCATACTTGCATTGGGGTGAAGATGGGGGGTAGGTTTCTTGTTATAAAGGGAACCACCATGGTCACCATTGGTGCTGACATACCACATTAGCACACTTCATGAAGGTTGTACATAGTGTTACCAAAGGTAAAATCATGTCTGCATATGCTCGGATCTTACTGCTCTTTGTCTACATGGGCCTTTACACTGCTAGTGGAGCAACCACTTGCATAATTCTCTTGTGGCGTCTGTCATCCACTACCGCCGTCAGGATGTCCTCCTATCACGTGCACGGCAGCCATACTTGCACACGCTAGTGATTGTTTTGCAGATATGACACCCGCTGGCTGTACTGGCATATTGAGCAGTAGTGCCAGCGGTGCTGCAGCTGCCCTCACCTGCCACCATCCGAAACTGGCAATGTTCCTCACCGCCACCTCATCCCTGCCACATGTAGCCACCGCACCTCACCGCCTGAGTAACTGAGTACACGGGTCCGGCCGACCAATCAGAGAAGTGGCGCGGCTTGGCGCGCGGTTTGAATGCCGTTCCTCTGATTGGTCGGCGCGTTCAGCGCTGACCAATCAGGATAGTGGCGTGCGCCATATTTCGAATACACAGAGTACAGTGTATTTGAAATATGGCGTGCGCCGCTCCTCTGATTGGCCGCTGCGTTCAGCGCTGACCAATCAGAGGAGCAGCGCACGGTTTGAATGCCACTCCTCTGATTGGTCGCCGCGTTCAGCGCCAACCAATCAGAATAGCAGCGCACGCCATGGCGCCATATTTCAAATGCACTGGGACGTGTGCCCTGCATAGGGGGGACGTGTGACCTGCATAGGCAGAGTTGCACTGTCCAATGGTCAATAGGTCATTATGAGCCTTTAGGGGTAGCGGCAGAGCAGAAGGCAGCAGTGCCTGCACCATGCACTTCCTGTGTAACGTGCGCCGGCTGCATACGGTAAAATCACCAGCGGCGGCTACCGACAGCACCCCTTCCCCCCGCCAACGTCCGACGACAGCAACCCCCTTCCCGTGGCCGCCGACGGCACCCCCCACCCCGGTCTTCACCTAGGCTCAGGCGGCTGAGAGCCTTGCTGCACCCCTGTGTATAGGAGAAATTAATTGGAAATGCGTACCGGCAAATATTTATTTATTTATTTTTTTTTACCAAAAACGCACTGGCAGCGCATCAGCTACGCGGGATTGCCGTGACAGACGACAGCGCTACGCTTACATAGGGGGCGGTGAAGTCAGCTTTCCCATCCCACTATTTGAAATGAACAGCGATGTGAAAACGACGCACCAGCGATCCCGGCCAGGTCGTATCGTTATTGCTGGTGCGTCGTTATGTGTGACGGGAGCTCTATACTTACAGGACCTCTGATGTCACAATCATGGCCGGAGCAAGGTCACATGACTGTGACATCACCAGAGGTCCTTAAGCTAAACGCAGACGGCACCAGGAGCCAGGTACTGCAGACCGCTTAAACCCACACACCCTACACTCACCCACCACTCACACTTACCCTGCACTCATGTCAAACTCTGTCCTGCATTCATGTCACACTCACCTTGCACTCACGTCACACTTAGCCCCACACTCACCTTGCACTCACGTCACACTGTCTCTGTAACGCAAAACCCGCGTCGCTGATTGGTTGCACCCTGCCAGCCGCGAACAATCAGCAACACAGGATTTCCGTTACAGTGAAACAGGCAGAGTCCGCCCGGTCTCCCAGACCCCTCTGCTCGGTCTCCTGCCCGCTGCTCGCCTGCTCCACGCTCCCGGCCGCTGCTCTATGCTCCATTCCCCGCCGTTCACCCCGCCATTCTTCTTCTTTTCGTGGCATAGACTCCAGAAATTCAAAGGCCGTGGGGGGTGGGGGTGGAGCTACCAAAGGGGGCGTTGTAATGGTCATGCAGAAGGGCATGCCCACCACTTCAGGGCTATGCGCGTGGATATGTCTACTATGACGCCCCCTGTTAACTCCGCCCCCCGAGGCTTTGGAATTGCTGACGTCTATGCTGGAGGAAGAAGAAGACGGCATTCTAGGGTGAGAGGCGGCTGGACAGAAGCCTGTAGCGGGTGAGAACTGAGGGGGGCCACCGCCGCACACCCACATATTCTAGAATACCCGATGCGTTAGAATCGGGCCACCATCTAGTTTACTATATTTATGCAGTGCCCACCTTTTGATAGTAGTAAAGCTGCATGCGTACTTCTACACTGATTAATAACGTGGGGTTTTAGGCAGAATGTGTCATTTTATGCTTTGTGTGAATGCGGCCTCATAAATGCAATATTTTAATTCCAGCCAATGCATTCTATGGATTTATTTTAATTTATTTATTTTTAAGTAAGTTCCCAAGGGGGTTCTAAAAATGGTTAAAAACCACTCTCCCTGATCCACTGCCCCGGGTCACTCCTTTTCTCCAGAGGCGCGGTCATGTGATTGATGGAGCCAGTTAGTGGGTGCAGCAATGAAACATTGCTCACCACTGCGACCACTGATTGGCTGTAGTGGTCATGGGGCAAGAACCCTGTAATAAATGGCTGGTTGACCTAGGTAAAAATTGGTAGACAAGAATGTGCTTTTATTTTTATTTATCAACGGTAAAATATTAAGGCGTTGATGACCCTTTTCACTGGGCAACAAAGCTACATCTGGAATTTCTCTAATCAAAGACCTTTTGACTCTTCTCTTACTGACTTTATCTTGTCTATAGCATGCCTGGTTTCTGTTAAATATACACAAATATACACACAAATGGCAAATGAGTGTTTTACATTGGCCATTTAATTGATTTCTTCCACATTAAGAAGCTTGCTAGTAACTATTAATGGAAAAAAAGAAAACCTAGAGACATTAGACTTTGAAGCAGCTTATGTTATTGCCATGTCCTTCTCGCACCAGCTGACTCCTCTAGTGCTAAGAACCAGGCATCGTATTCCCTCTGGTGGGTCTTAATTGCGGATGTTCTCTGAATCCTAATGTGAAGCTATGAGCCTGTTGGTGGGACGGCCTGCAGCAGCACAACAGTGTGCATTCTGTTCCTATCTGTGCAGATTTTCTATCTATTTTTGTTGTGTGTTTTTTTTTAAGTTGTTATGGTTGAATTTTTTTATTTTCCATTCTTGCATTCAAAATAAATGTCCATTTCTAATTTTACCGGTTTGTGTTGCAGACAAATGGTTGCGCGAAGTTTACTGGACACCTTAAAAGAAGTCAGTGACGATGAGAAGGATTGTATCGCTGTGCTAGAAAGGGTTACAAAACTTTCAGAAGATTCTGGTATGTGCTCATTTATGACATCTAACATGTCTAAGCTGTCCTGCAATGTATGTGCCGCATGAATTGTGCTCGTCATTTCCTACTTCTGACCTCTTGTGTGGCACAATCCGCATTATGTAATACTGCAAACTCTTATTCCTGTGCAGAGCCCACAGTACGTGCTGAGCTCATGGAACAAGTGCCTCACCTTGCAATGTTCTGCCAAGAAAACAGGCCATCAATTCCCCATGCTTTCTCCAAATATCTTTTACCCATTGTAGTGCGGTACCTCGCTGACCAGAATAACCAGGTTTGACTTTTATTCATTATTTATTTATTTTAATTATGTTATTTATTCATATATAATATATTCAATAAAATACCAAATGTATAGGGTTGAAAAAAATGTAGTTTCAAAAATTACAAACTTCAATTTTTTTTCCTCTACATTAATGGGGTTGTCCGGGCTTTTCCTATAATTCATGTGTGTATCTAGGCTGCAAAATGTTGACAATTTGTAATATACTTGCTGTCAACATTTTGCAGGGTTTCCTAGATATCACATGTTTGCGGCTGAAGGAGAACGTCTAGGGGGCGTGTTTGTGTGGTCGTTTCCACCTGCTCTACTACAAACACACCCCCTCTCCTATTCCCAGTATGGCCAGCCGCCCCTAGGGCTCCTACAGCCCGCCCCCTCCCCACTGTACACTGTTCTTATCCACCCTCAGAGCTCCTACTGTCCGCCCAGCCCCTAATGTCACCACCTACCATAAGGGTACCACACAGAGTCAAATTTACATAATTGTAAATTTGACTCTGTGTGGTACCCTTATGGAGATCCCAGAAGGGTTCCTGATCATGAGGTTTTGTCTTGGTTTTAACTGTTTATATTTTCTTTTTCTCTGTTTTTAGTTTTATTTGTGTTATCACCCATTGTTTGTGCCTATGAACCTGATTGACAGTCATACCATCATAAAAAATCCCAATCTGGATGAGGAATAAAGGCAACAACATCTGAATCAGTGTTCCTGTAATGGAGAAGGAATATGCAGAATGGAGGATCATCTGCAATTCTATTTGATATATGTGCACATGTAGTGTTTATCTTTATATCTATATGTCTGTTATATCTAAGAGGAGACTTGATTCTTATTTAAGAGGGTATTCCTACGTCCATATATGGGGGATTATGGTGGAGGATAAAGGGAATCAGGATTAAAAGCCATTACTGAAGTATGGACAAATTTTCCCTACTTTAAAATGGCGCCCGCGATCCGCGCATGCGCGGTCGCACGTCTCTCACTGTGCGGCAGAAGGCTTCAGAGAAGACCGGAAGCAGCGTCAAATGACGTACTTCCGGTCCGAGAATGCCGGAAACCGTGGGTGACGGATGGCGCGGCCGCAGGTGTGCGGTCCAGGTGCGGGGAGGCACACAATTAGGAGTGGTGCCATAAAAGTGCTGGAGACAGGACATAGAACATGCCCCTGAGGAAGCTGAGGGAAACGCGTCGGGGTATCCCTGAGTGCCATCTACACACAGCAGACTGCAATGGGTAAGCTTGAAAGTACTCCATGATTGGAAGAGTGAGGTTAGAGGGGATAAGGGTATCCTTATACCATCGTGGCATCTGGACTAATAGGATATGGTGACTATGTGTGAGGTAGTGACTGTTTATAATCCCTGTCTCAGGTGTTGATATCTATGCAATGATCTCTCACTATATCTATTCCTGTGAGATGTTTGCATCCCATTTGTTATCTGCTGTTGGTAGTATTTGGCCATAGACCTGTCTCTAAGAAAAACCGGATTGTATGTGCATGTTTTAATTACTTCTGTGCAATATGTAGCTTGTTTTTATCATGTGCACCAATTAATAAAAGAAGCATTAAGATAGAACAGACCTTTTTTGCAAATTATTTATGGCTTCTGGACTAGGCTACGATTTTCTTGGCTCATATGAAGAGACTGTAATAATATCAAATGTAATTTAATTGTTTCAGGTCAGAAAGACAAGTCAAGCAGCTCTGCTGGTGTTACTTGAACAGGAACTGATTGAAAGGTCCGATGTGGAGAGTAAAGTGTGTCCAGTGCTCATCGATCTCACTGCCCCAGACAGTAATGATGATGTCAAAACTGAAGCTGTAGCGGTGAGTTTTAAGATTTGGTTTGTATTTGTTTGGGGATGGTTATTGTATGTCTTGTACAGTTAAATTGTAATTGTCAGTCCAGCTTCTCAATAGCATCAACAGAAATATGTTTTTTTTAATGTATTTATTTGTTCTTCATTAGACATACATGATTATACATGTCTTTTAGGGCCACGTCTCACACACAGATTTTTTGTGCAGATATTGGTCACAGATCTCTGGTTGCAGTGAAATCATGGACACATTGTTACATTTGTACACAGCCACAAAATGGAGCAATGTGTCCATGATTTCACTGCAACCAGAGATCTGTGAACAATATCTGCACAGATATCTGTGTGTGAGACGTGGCCTATAGATTGAACTCCAAATGTAATCTCTTAAAAACCTGTGACATACTTTTCTCTGATGAAAATGATATGTATCGTGAGCTGAGCCTGCTTCGGAAGACTGCTTTGTTACATATCCAGGAACTGGAGTGACTGGAGCTTGGTCCATTTGTAAGGCTGTGTTCACACATTGCGTATTTTTGCACGCACTTTTCAAAATACGCAATGTGCCCTGTGTCTGCCGGCAAAGTGAATGGGAAATTCACTTTACTGTATAGACAGTGCGTAAAAATACGCCGCGCTTTTATAGTAAAAAGAGTCGGCGTAAACAGAATGACCGTGTCAATTCTTTCCGCAGCAGCGCCCATGCTTTTTCCTATAGGAGCTGGTGCTGCTGCATCTGATGTCACAGAGGGGAGGAAGAATTCTGCTTCCCTTCCCCTCTGAGATGTGTGCCTGCCCCTATAGATTTTGCGGTGTATTAATATACACTGCAAAATCTAAATTAAAGTAAATTAAATGTTTGTAAAATATAAACATGGATACTTACTCTCCGGCGGGTGGATGGCGGGTGTTCAGAAGCCAGAAACAAGTGACGATTCCGAGTGGAAAAGGACCTGTTGTGGTGCCAGAGGGCTATCCGGGCACTGATATGCCGCAAGCGGCACATCAGATGACCGCGAGCGGCCAATCGGCGCCCGGAACGCCCTCTGACATCACGACAGGTCTATTTCCACTTGGAATCTGCGGTTGCTCACGGGTCCTGGCTCCTTAACACCCGCCATCCACCCGCCGCAGGGTAAGTATCCATGTTTATTATTTTAAATACCTCTGGCTTTATTGAATTTACATTTCACAGTGTAGATTAATACACTGTGAAATCTTTAGGGGGCGGGCACAGTTGTGAAAGAGGGGAGGAGGAAACAGGATTCTTCCTCCCCTGCAGCACACATAAGCGTGGTGTGTGAATGCACCCATGCATTTTGTTGCGTCTTTTTGCACGGCCAAAACTCGCGGCAAAAGGCGCAACAAAATATGCAAATGTGTGAATGTAGCCTTCCAGTTTAACCTCGTGTTTTTTTTTGTTTTTGTTTTTTTTTTTGTTTTGTTTTTTTCAAAATTTAACCTCATTTGGATTTTTTTTTTGTCTCCAGTACATTGTGTGGTAAAATGAATAATGTAATTTGAAACAACATTGTGTCTACGTTGACAGAAACAAATAGTCATGGCTCTTATTGGAGGGGGAAATGAAAAACTCATGGGCCTTTAAGAGGTTCAATTAAAGAGGTTTTTCCACTACTAATCTGATCCCCTTTTCTTTTGTCCTAACTAAAACTTTCCCAATACACTTCTACTAGCTATTCTGCTTCTGTAATCTTATCTCTGAGGCTCGTTAATACCTTATCATTCTTTCTTCCAGCTGGAGACTGGATTTGGGCTAACTGAGCAGGCCACATCACTGGTAGGGGCTGAGAGGAGAGTGAAGTCTGATCTGGGCAGGTGTGCCCAGACTGCTGTCACTCAGTGACGTGCCAAGCTCAGTTGATCCAATCTGGTCTCCAGCCAGAAGGATCAAAGCTACATTTACAATACAGGTTCTGTATGTTGCAAATTATTAAATGCACTTTTTTTGGGATTGGGAGTGCATTTTATAATCTGGACATAGTTTACTGGGGGTTAGCAGCGGTGGAGTGGGGTCACTGGAGGCAGGGATGCCACTGCACCAGTGAGGCGATGCTGTGGGCCTGGGCAAGGGAGGATTGAGTGTCACGGCCAAGCGATTCGTGGCATTGATCTTCCAGTGGTGATGCGGTGGACTTAAGGAAAATGGCTACTGTGGCAAAGCATGTGCAGATTGAGATCTGAGTCTGCGCACGTGCCACATCTGCAGCCATTTTCAGCTCACCAATATCTGTCTACACATGCACTGCCTCATTGTCTGTTTGCCTTACGTTCATTGCTTCACCACTGGAAGATTAATGCAACCCAAATGGCTCTGCTATGACATCCCTCCTCCTCCTGTGCCTTTATCATCGTCTCACTGATGTCGTACAGCATCCCTGCCTTCTGTGACGCCCTGTCTGCTTTTGCAGCTAGAAGATCAATGGTGCCCGAACTGCTTTGCCATTATACCCACTCCTCCCGTAGCACAGCTAGCCCTGCCTCCTGTGACCCTACTGCCCAGGGGAGCTTCATCTGGATTATAACACGGACCCCAATTTTAACTTGAAAAATTATTTATTTCCTTCTAAGTTTATGGTGCATCTTTATAATTCGAAGCATTTTATAAAATAGAACATACAGTATATACCAGCCTCAAAGAGATAGGCTTACAGGAGCAGAATAGGTAGTAGAAAGAAAGTTTGTTAGGATAAAAGAAAGGGGAGCACATTAGTATTGGAAAACCTCTTTAAGTGTTTTGTCATGGTGTAACACTCTGCTGCATAGCATTGTTATGTGTTAATCCAATATTAGATTTTTAAGGGAACATGTTCCCTCCAAAAATGTGCTATTTACCTACAGATACATGATTACCCTCTAGGTACAGAGCAGGCGTCTCAAACACTCGGGCCCTGAGGCTGCTTCATACGGCTCACAGGCACAGCAGACCCCTTAGCATTCGCAGCTCGGTCCATGGGATTGCGGCCGTCCACACTTGTGATGAATGTGCATTTGCTGGCTCCGCCAGTGACAAGCTCTGCTCAGGTATACCTATGGCTTCTGCTGGCCAATCAGAGGCCAGCAGCTGTTGTCAGCATAAGACGTCAGCTGCTGGCGTCTGATGGTGAACTACTTCCATTGCTGTAGCTGTACAGAGCTTGTCCATGGCCGTGCAAGCAAGATGGGGCCATTACTACAAGAGGAGGGGGTACAAGATGGGACCATTACTACAAGAAGAGGGGTATAAGATGGGGCCATTACTGCGAGTTGGGGCCATTACTACGAGAAGTACAATAAGATGTAGCCATTACTGCAAAAAGAGAAGGGAGCAAGATGGGGCCATTGCTGCAAAGAGGATGGGGATCAAGATGAGCCCATTACTACAAGAGTGGTGTAATTGGATGATTTACATTTATTTCTATCAAGCGAATATAAACTGAAGGGGCTGCTGTATGCAAAGCGCAGTGCAATTAAAGGCGCTATATACCGTATATACTTGTGTATAAGCCGACCCGTGTATAAGCCGACCCCCCTACTTTTGCCCCAAAAATCTGGAAAAACCTATTGACTCGTGTATAAGCCGAGGGTGGACCCCAGCACAGGTATACAGCCCCCAGCAGTGTGGTATACAGGCCCCCCCAGTGGTATACAGGCCTCCCCAGTGGTAGTATACAGCAGCCCCAGTGGTACTATACAGCAGCCCAGCGGTAGTATATAGCAGCCCCAGCAGTAGTATACAGCAGCCCCAGTGGTAGTATACAGCAGCCCCATTGGTAGTATATAGCAGCCCCATTGGTAGTATATAGCAGCCCCAGTGGTAGTATATAGCAGCCCCAGTGGTAGTATAAGCAGCCCCAGTGGTAGTATACAGCAGCCCCAGTGGTAGTATACAGCAGCCCAGTGGTAGTATACAGCAGCCCCAGTGGTAGTATACAGCAGCCCCAGTGGTAGTATACAGCAGCCCCAGTGGTAGTATACAGCAGCCCCAGTGGTAGTATACAGCAGCCCAGTGGTAGTATACAGCAGCCCCAGTGGTAGTATACAGCAGCCCCAGTGGTAGTATAAGCAGCCCCAGTGGTAGTGTATAGCAGCCCCAGTGGTAGTATATAGCAGCCCCAGTGGTAGTATATAGCAGCCCCAGTGGTAGTATATAGCAGCCCCAGTGGTAGTATACAGCAGCCCCAGTGGTAGTATATAGCAGCCCCAGCGCCCGGTAGTATACACCGACGCCCCAGTGGTAGTATACAGCAGCCCCAGTGGTAGTATATAGTAGCCCACACCCCGTGGTAGTATACAGCAGCCCCAGTGGTAGTATACAGCAGCCCCAGTGGTAGTATACAGCAGCCCCAGTGGTAGTATACAGCAGGCCCCCGTGGTAGTATACAGCAGGCCCCCGTGGTAGTATACAGCAGGCCCCCGTGGGTAGTATACAGCAGGCCCCCAGTGGTAGTATACAGCAGGCCCCCAGTGGTAGTATACAGCAGGCCCCCAGTGGTAGTATACAGCAGGCCCCCAGGGGTATATACAGCAGGCCCCCAGGGGTATATACAGCAGGCCCCCAGGGGGTACCCAGCAGCCCCCAGGGGGGGTACCCAGCAGCCCCCAAATGCTGGCACTCGCCCCCCCTTGCAAGGGCCCCCCCGCTGCTCCTCTTACCATCCCGGACTTCTGCTCAGCGCCGCTCCTCGGTGCTCCGTCCTCGCTGCTCCCGTCCTGCTACATCCGGGATCCCCGGCCGTCGCGCGATGACGTCATATGCCTGCGACGGCCGGAGATCCCGGATGTAGTAGGACGGAGCAGCGAGGACGGAGCACCGAGGAGCGGCGCTGAGCAGAAGTCCGGGATGGTAATATAAGCAGCGGGGGGGGGGGGGGGCCCTTACAAGGGGGGGGCGAGTGCCAGCATTTGGGGGCTTATATGCACTGCTTCCCCCTGCCGCTGATTGACAGGGGGAAGCAGTGCATATTTAATGAGCGGCCCCACGTGACGGGGCCGCTCATACTGAAGCCTCCCCCCGCTTCCTCCAGCCTCCACAGCCCCGGGACACAGCCCCCACCATTCCATGTACCGTATTTGACCCGTGTATAAGCCGAGGGGGAGACTTTTCAGCCCAAATTTTGGGCTGAAAAACTCGGCTTATACACGAGTATATACGGTAAGTGAATAAATATTCTATATTCTAGGGACAGATTTTGTTCTGCACCACATATACAATATCCTGCTTTAATTGCTGTTAAATTGCTTTTTTCCCTTAACCTGGAGTTCATCTATTCTATCCAGCCTTCAAAATTGAAAACATAAATGCCCTATACACCCTCAGCAACTATCTCAGTAAATGTAGTGGATGAATGTAAGGATGTTTTCTTTGCTGTCTTTTGATATTGCATTTTTTTTTTTTGTCGTGGTGGTTTGTAATCCATTTTTTGTATAATTTTCTTCATAGATAATGTGCAAAATGGCCTCAATGGTGGGTAAAGATATAACTGAGAGGCTGATCCTTCCCCGGTTTTGTGAAATGTGTTGCGACTGCAGAATGTTTCATGTCCGTAAGGTATGAGCTTGCCTCTTCCATTATTGCTTGTTTTTGTACATCCCAGTATGTTTTCTGTGTATAGCAGACGGCACAAGTAGAAGTGTTATTCAGTGTTATTGTGGTAAAGAAGAAAATACAAGAAGCGCATTGAGTAGGACCTGGGTTAAGGGGGCAATATTACAGCCGGGTGTCAGCTGTGGCAGTTGGTGACAGCTTACAGGTGAGCGCTGGCATCTGGGGAGGTTTCTGTATTGCGTCGCAGGTCCGGAGCTTCACACCAGTTCCTTGTCCCGATCACATGTCCTGGTCAGGTGACCACAGGAGGCGTTGCTCACTTACATCACGCTAGGGCCTCAAGCCAATCAGAAGGTATTTGCAAAGTGCCGAAGCAGCTGCAACCGCTCACCCACGGGGGGAGAGAACATATTAGAAAAGAATGAGGAATTAGCAATATTGTGGAGGAGTGCTAAGGAATAAAGTATTAAAGATCAGTGAGCATGAACCTTTATTAATAGGATTTCCTTAAGTGCCACAACATGTTTCAACAGCCAAGTGCTGTCTGGGGTCTATGTGCAGCTCTGTGCCTGAGGACAAGAGGAGAATAAGCAGACACTTAAGTGGCATGTAAGGAGATCACTTTAATAAAGGTTCGTGCTCACTGATCCTTAATTCTTTATGACTTAGGCCGGCTTAACACCACGTTTTTCTGCATCAGGTTCTGTCCGGTTTGAACTAGAAAGAACCTGATCCGGTTTTGCCTTCAATGTATTCCTATGGTGCCGGATTGGTCCTACTTGGCATCCGGTTTTGTTTTTTCTATCCCTGGTATGATTTTGTCCGTTTTTTCACTGAGCACAAAATCAGAGCCTGCATCCTTTTTTGACTCTAGTGCAAAAATTAGACAAAATCAGACAGTCCTGGATGCAGGGCGATATGGCACCCATAACATGGGCGTCTATGGGCGCCGGATCCGTGAAAAAAATCGGATTGTTTCCCGGCTCTGATGTACACAATAGCGCAGGCTCTGAAATGCTGCTGTGCTCATCAGCACCATGGACAGCAGCATTTCAGAGATACGGCTGAGAGTTCAGCACCATGGAGAACAGCACTGTACACACAGGCTGACAGATCAGCACCTTGGACAACAGCAGAAAACAAATCCTGCAAAAAACAGAATCGGAGGGCATATTTGGCCACACTTTCTGCTCATCCTGTGCTGTCAGATTCTGTCCGGTGGATCCTGCAAAAACAGGATCCAATCTGACAGCATAAAACTGCGGTGTGAAGCCGGCCTTAGCGCTCCTCCACAATACTGCTAATTTCTCATTCTTTTTTATTTAGTGTGATTGGGTCCTGTGTGACAGCCACACATGGTGAGATATTCCTCCCAGCACTGCTATAAATACTTGTGTTCAATTTTGGATTTGAGAAAATTTATGTTCAATACCTTGATGTAAAGGCTGTGTCACACGTGTCAATGTCGCAAGAGACATCGCCTAAATGTGATGCATCAGCGATGTCGCTAGCGATATCGCAAGTGCGTCGTGCTGTGTGACAGCGTGACGTAACTGCGATATATCGCAGGTTGACAGGTTTACGAGGATGAACGTAAACCTGTTAATCTGCAACCAGCGATTAGGCTGGATCGCGCCGTCTGACACCGCAATAGCGATGTTAGCTGCAATCCAGCCTATACCGCAGCATTGCTGTGGATCGCTCGCTGGGTTGATCCCAACTCAGCGAGCAATGGCTGTGCCCACATCGCTGCGGCGTCACCAGCAACATCTTGCCGTGTGACACCAAGGCTGCAATGTCGGAAGCAACCGCGCACCCGCACATCGCTTCCGACATCGCAGCCTTGGTTGACACGTGTGACGGGGCCTTAAGAGGTAGTTTTAGGCTATGTTGACATACAGTGTTTGTTTTTGTGTTGTTTTTTTTTCCAGTATGTGCAAAAACTGAATCTCATGCACACGTGATTTGTTTTTTCTTCCTGAATGAATAAATTTAAGAATGCTGCATTTTTTAAGTCTGTTGCATATCAATTTTTTCAACATTTTGTTGCATTTATTCACTTGTGGAATGCAATAAAATGGAAATGCAATTGTGTTTTTGTGAATAAAATAATTTTTATTAAAGTGAACCTGTCACACCAAGGCATCTAAAGGTCAAATAGCCACCTTCTGCAGCACTAAGACTGAATTCTGAGAAGGTGGCTATAGTATTTATGCTCCCTTGATTCACTGAAATAAAAACTTTTATAAAATCTGTGACAAACCTGACCCAAGACAGGGAGGCGGGCTTTACCAGCGTCTATCTCCCACCTCTGTGGTGTCAGTCATCCCTCTCTGCTTTCCGTTCGCCGCCACCTCTTCCTTGTCTCCTATGCAGGGGAGACAGAGAGGGATGACTGACACCAGAGAGGCTGGAGATAGACGCTTGAAAGCCACCTTCTCAGAATGCAGCCTTAGTGCTGCAGAAGGTGGCTATTTTATCTTTAGATGCCTGGGGGGGTGACAGGTTCGCTTTAAACCATGTTTTGTAAACAATGCAGATTTAATCTGTTCCTTCGTGTGTGTGTGTGTGTGTGTGTGTGTGTATGAACATGGCACCGATTTAGATTCAGGCTTTATGGCAGGGACACACTGTCCGACAGACATGCGAGTCTGTCGGAGGAGACTCGCAAAGGGCAGGTGCAGTGACCCGGAACGACCTCTTTCTGTCAGGACGGGGAGTGTTAGAGCTGCACAAACACACAATCAGCTGACAGCCCCGTCCTGACAGAAAGAGGCCGTTCCGGGTCACTGCTCCAGCCCTTTGCGAGTCTCCTCCGACAGACTCGCATGTCTGTCGGACAAGTGTGTCCCTGCCGTTAAAAGGAGCTGTCTGTACTAAATTAGTCAGGTTTCCAGCTTGTGAAAATGCAACCATTTCCCTGTATTTCAGTCGCTGTACAGTTTACCCGCAATACCTTGACAGAAGCATAGCCTGCTAATCGGATATATTGCAGACTGGAATGTGTTGGTGCTGAAACTAAATGTTAGCAAGTTTTGCTTGCGTCTACAACAACTTGGTGTTATTAGTGTTGAATCTGCTATTTCTTTTTCAGGTTTGTGCAGCCAATTTTGGAGATATTTGCAGTGTTGTTGGACAAGAAGCAACTGAGAAGATGCTGGTGAGTGTATTAATAGTTTTATTATTACAATTGTAGGTGCTGTATCTACTACACATCTTAATTTTTCTCTTCCAGTTGCCCCGCTTTTTCCAGCTGTGCTCAGACAACGTGTGGGGTGTACGGAAAGCCTGTGCCGAGTGTTTCATGGCTGTGTCCTGTGCGACATCACAAGAGCTTCGTCGCACTAGGCTCTCTGCACTTTTTATTAACTTAATAAGTGACCCATCTAGATGGGTAAGTTTAGTGGTTTGCATTTTGCACACCCATCGCCTTGTATTTTAAAGAGAACCTGTCACCAAATTTTTCATATATAAACTGTATCTACCTTTTGGTTGTTTTAAATGGCACTCACACAACTGCTTCATGATATCACAGCTTCCCAAGAAAACTTTCAGAACTAATCCTCTCCAAATGCTAATTGTTACAGATTGTCTCCACAGTTATCAGTGCCCCCATCTCCACATTTGCTGTCTATCCAGACTTTATTTAAATAAATGTCGTCTCCTGCATCATCTTCAGTCTGCTCAATTTCCGCACCTGCACAGTAAGGAGCAAGAGCTGCACAACAGACTGGGGGGGGTGACGTCTGCCACATTAATTAATTAAGGCTGGGGAGGCGGCGATTGTAGGGACAGTAGATGCCGAAGGCATTTTCTTAGGTATGACGGGGTTAGGAGTCCCAATTAGACAGCTCAATGGTGGTGGATACAGCTTGAATAGGAAAAATCTGGTAATTGTTCCATTTTTATTATTGCATTACAAATGTAGTCAGAAACAAAATAACCTGGATGCTTTACCTAGTCATGTAACAGATGCAGAACAGAATTCTATATATGTAGGCACTAATTTGAAATGATCCATTCGTTATACTTTGACACCCTACCCTACACTCTACTGTGCTCCTTTTGTCCCAATATACGGTCTGATGTGACTACATATCAGGTGACCACAGTGTTTATAGTCTGTTTATAACGATGCAAGCTTTGCGGCCAGAGATTATTTTTAAAGTCACTTGAGGTTTTCATCATGTATGCCTCTCACAGATGGTCTGCTTGTACAGGGCAGGACAGGTGCAAAGTTAGTAAGTTAATTGCATTGCAAAGTTTTTTTTTTTTTTTACTTGTATACCTAAATGTAGATTTCAAGAATAACCATCAAGTTAATTTTTATTTTGCAAATCAATAGTACACATTAAGCTATAGAGAACAGCTGCTTATTATCAGATATCAACTTTTATTCTTCCTCATTTGTTGTTTTACTTCATGGGCAAGATCTGTGTTCAGTGAAGATTGGTTTTCCCGTTATTAACATAGGAGATGACAGTTGGTGCTCATAAGATTCTCTGGAGAGTGGAAGGTGGATCTGGAGGTGACACCTGCATTCTGTCACAATAAAGTTTCTTTTTCAACTGTAAAAGGAAAAGCTTGCTGCAGTGTCTTTCTCCCTTTCCATACAATATTATACTCAGCAACTGGAACTTCCTTTCTAAAAACTGGAACACTGTCTGCAGTGAATACATTTTTTTACAGATTTACCTGTAAATGAAGAGAGAATAATTAATCCAGGAGGAATAAGCAGCAGATTTTTCTGACAACACGAGCAACTTTGCAATGCGTTTACTATTGATTTATGAAATGAAAATGATATACTTTGAGTACTTAAACAGTAAATAAGAAAAAGATAAGTGCTACTAAGAGTGCATTTTTTTTTGTTCTAGGTACGCCAAGCTGCCTTTCAATCTCTTGGGCCTTTTATATCTACTTTTGCAAATCCATCAAGTTCTGGTCAATACTTTAAAGATGAAGAATGTAAAACTGAAGAGCATGTAAATGCGGATGAAGCCAGTGAGAGGTTCGTCCTTCTATTCTTTTTGTTTCCAAGGTGGTGCATATTTAGGATATACATACACATTATATTAGATTTTTCCCTAAATTTTAAATGCTACTATACCTGTTTTTCTTTTAACAGTTCGTCAAATAGTCGTCTTCTGGAAGTTGTGGAGAGTGCTACCCAAGAAAAAGCAGATGTAACAGATAGGTCTGAAACAGACAGCATCCCTGTAACCTTCACTGTGAAGCTAGAAACCAATCTGGATGACGATCCAGCTTCAGATGAAATTTTTAGGGTCACCAATCACTCTGTAGACTTTCTTTCACATTGCACTTTGCCTTTGGAGAATTCAGTTGACTCTGTTGATCCAGAACAGGGTTCTCCTGATGCAGAAGCATCAGATGTTTTAAATTTGCAATCTCAGGAGAGCCCCGTTACTGAGCAAGAGCTATTCAATTCGTTCCATTACTGGAGGACTCCAATTCCTGAAATTGATATAGATCTGGAGCTTCGGCATACACAAGCTGAAGCACACAGCCCAGGTAATACAGCAGGAGTTCAGAAGGCTTCATCCCCTGGATCCCCTAATATAGCCATGGCTACTAGAAAAGAGCTGGAGGAGATGATTGAAAACCTGGAACCGCACATTGATGATCCTGATGTTAAAGGTAATGAATTTAGTTGTTTGTTTTGTTTTGTTTTTTCTTTTTCTTAAAAACACCACATTCCTTTGTAAAAGTAGTTGTTCAATATTTCACCTCTGCTTCATTCACTTCACTAAAACAAGTCAGAGAGCAGTCAGTCATGTTTTCTTATCCATGTTATTGGGGGACGCAGACAGTGGAGTCGAACTGTTGCCACCAGGAGGTGGATAATATTTAAAAGGAAACTGTCAGGTTGGAAAACGCTATTACCCTGTAGTCATGGGGTTAATCTTCAGGTTAATAGCATTAGGAAGGCGTCTGGCTTCCATACTCAGAATCTGGCACCTGAGAAAAAGACAAACTATTCCTCCAAGAAACTGCCAGCTTTCTGTCATACCGGTGTGCGGGTGCAGCATTGTGAGTAGTGGATGTTGGCACGCCACCAGCACTTTGCCTGACAGCTATCGGTGCAGAGCCTGCTGTCAGACAGTCGGTGCAGAGCCTGCTGTCAGACAATCAGTGCAGAGCCTGCTGTCGGGCAGTCTGTGCAGAGCCTGCTGTCGGGCAGTCTGTGCAGAGCCTGCTGTCGGGCAGTCTGTGCAGAGCCTGCTGTCGGGCAGTCTGTGCAGAGCCTGCTGTCGGGCAGTCTGTGCAGAGCCTGCTGTCGGGCAGTCTGTGCAGAGCCTGCTGTCGGGCAGTCTGTGCAGAGCCTGCTGTCGGGCAGTCTGTGCAGAGCCTGCTGTCGGGCAGTCTGTGCAGAGCCTGCTGTCGGGCAGTCTGTGCAGAGCCTGCTGTCGGGCAGTCTGTGCAGAGCCTGCTGTCGGGCAGTCTGTGCAGAGCCTGCTGTCGGGCAGTCTGTGAGTATAATAAAAGGTGTTTTTCATGTTATGTAGATCGGCCTAGGGGCTAATATCCAGCTTCCTAGAATACTGTACATAAGGGCTTACTGATGGTGGCCACACTTTTATATGGGGAAAATTCTGCTGACAGGCTTCTTTTTAGCAGAAAAGTGAAGTGCTGACTTTTCCAGAACATCAGGCACTCCTACCAATGCCCAAGTATGTGAATATGTCTCCACAGGCTGCAAGACAGTTTCTTTATATATTTGTTGTCTTATCTTGGCTTCATGTTGCATCTTTCTATAGGGGGTCAGGGTTGTATTTTTGCTTTATCTGTCATGTTCAAAAGGAACAAGTGATGCACCCAATGTAAGCCTTGGCTTTGTTATCCTATTGGATCCTATTGGATGTGTTGGCCCCCCACGTTGTTCTGTGCATAGACTTTCGCCGGCTGGGTATGCACCATTTTAACAATATAAAGGGTCTTCAGATTGCCCTTACCTTGTCTTCCTTAAAAGGGTTTTCCCACATTCAAAGTTAATATTCAAGTTCATTTCAATCAATACATGTTGGAATAATAATACTTGACTCAATTGGATATGTTTAAAAAAAAAAAGTGTTCCTGTGCGGAGATAATCTTGTACTAGGGCATCTCAATGAATTAAAATATTATCAAAAAAGTTAATGTATTTCAATAATTGAATACATAATGTGTATAATACATAGTCATTCCAAACAGAGTGATCTATTTCAAGTGTTTATTTCTGTTAATGTCGATGATAATGGCTTACATCCAATCAAAACCCAATGGCTATTATCTCAAAAAATTAAAGTAGGAAGCATGAAGGGTTAAAAGCTGTGCTGCTGTATTCCATGAGACATGAAAGGGTGAATATAATATTGATTTATTAGTCAACGTGTTTCAGGCCTTCCAGAAACGCCCAGAAACATGGCAATATTACATTGATTTTCGATGATATTCAAATTCATTGAGGTGCACTAGTCCAGAGGTTCCCAACTCCAGGCCTCAAGGCACACCAACAGTGCAGGTTTTCAGGATTTCCTTAGTATTGCACAGGTGTTAATGTGATCAAATGCACAGGTTATGATTCCAACCCCTGTGCAATACTAAGGAGATCCTGAAAACATGCACTGTTGGTGTGCCTTGAGGCCTGGAGTTGGGAACCTCTGCACTAGTCTATGTCCCTGCTATGCAGGACAATGAAGTCAGTAAGCCAAACCACCGACTCCCAACTCCTCAATTTTCCTGACTCCACGACACCCGACTCCCTCATACACGGCTCATGTGTAAGTGATTAAATTTATTGTATTACAATGTGCCCAGCAAGCTTTAATCACTATTATGATATAATAATCAAGATATTTAGACAGAACACAATAATAATTCATAAAATAATATTCTGCACATTCTGCATTGAACTACTGCACCCAATTTATTACATATTTTATTTGGAATTGGTTCAGTTTCTACAGACTCCGACTCCACAGCGCTGCTGCCATGTACTGTATAATGACCGTGTCTTACCCTACACTGTAGGGCCTACTGGGACAAGGTCTGTTCATACCACATCTATGCTGAGATAATCTAATATGTGTCCCTGCTATGTACTGTGTAATGGCCGTGTCTGACCGTACAGGAAGAAGGTCTGTTCATACCACATCTCCTATGCTGAGATAATCTTATATATGTGTCCCTGCTATGTACTGTGTAATGGTTGTGTCTGACCATACAGAGACATGTAGAAAATATAAAAGGGGTGGGGGACAAGAGGCGCAATAGTGCCCTATCACTAGTGACACTGTAGAGAAGGGTGGTATTGTGGAACCACTCACCTGGTGCAGTTGTGATCCCCACAACTGGTTTGTAAGCATGAAGCAATCAAGAGCTGCTGCAGGACCTCCACCTACCACTGACCAGTGGTGAAATCCAGAAAAGAAGATGGGAATGCAGGTGTGCCACGGTCCGCGCTGCTCCAAATGCAAAAACTCACCAAAGAGTCAAATTTTCCTTGAGCAAATTTCCAAGCTTTATGTTCTTCCTCCTACGCGTTTCAGCGCCTAGCCTGGCACCTTCATCATCCCTGATGAAGGTGCCAGGCTAGGTGCCGAAACGCGTAGGAGGAAGAACATAAAGCTTGGAAATTTGCTCAAGGAAAATTTGACTCTTTGGTGAGTTTTTGCATTTGGAGCAGCGCGGACCGTGGCACACCTGCATTCCCATCTTCTTTTCATACAGAGACATGGTCTGATCATACAACATCTCCTGTACTGAGATAATCTTATATATGTGTCCCTGCTATGCACTGTGTAATGGCCGTGTCTGACCGTACAGGGACAAGGTCTGTTGATACCACATCTCCTGTGCAGGGGGGACGGAAAAGGGAGTATACTAATTGCACAGCATGGGATCACAGTGGATTATTTCTGTAAGGGAAACAATTTCCCTGTCTGTTTTTAAAAAATGTTTTACCTCAAAGAAAAAATATTTTGTGATCCTGTGCTGTAATGTCTTTATAATCTTACTTCATCCCTGCCCAAGAGGTGTCCTTGTACAGTCAGACACAGCCATTACACAGTACATAGCAGGGGCACATATATAAGATTATCTCAGCACAGGAGATATGGTATGAACAGGCCATGTCCCTGTACAGTCAGACACATCCATTACACAGCACATAGCAGGGACACATATATAAGATTATCTCAGCACAGGAAAATTTTATTTTTTAAACCCAACCAATTGTGGAACTTATTATTCAAAGATCTATAAATTAAAATGAACTTTGTTTATAGGTTCTATTTAAAAGGAGTTGTCCTATTGTACCTTAAGCAGGAACATGAGCTTTGCCACAGTTCAGACCAGGAGATTTACTTAGGAGAAACTATTTTCACTACAACATTGTCTGGTTGTTCTAAGGAATCTTTCTAGTTTTAATCTTCACCTATCCATACATTGATGTGTTAAGTCTCATGATCCTCGAAAGGAGATTCCCTTAGCCCGGGTCTATAACCCTCATTGTTTACATCACATGGCCTCCTCCATAGATCACCCTCCCTTGGTCAGTGTGGTCTGTGCCATCCTCTAACCTTTGTTCCAGTCAGTGCTTGGGAAGACAAATGATGACCAAGTCACCACCAAAGAAACCACAGCTACACAGTCTGTCAGTTTTAAGGATGTTTTCTACATGGTTTCAGCAACTCCACAGTCTGGTCTAAAGATCAAGATACTTCAAGATTTGCTTGGGGTGCTTAAGTCACTCCGTAATATTGATACATATTTGCCTCTTAAAGGCATCCTGGTGGTTCTTTCCACTCTTGGCTGATATCGCCTGGGCGAGTTACCCTACCTGATTGCTCTGTTGTCCAACTCCTGTTATCAGCTTTTAATGAAAATTCATCTTCCAAGCTCCACTCTAAATTATTAGTATTATTATAAATGTATACAGCACCATTTGGTTCCATAGCGCTTTACATGTGTAAGGGCAGACAAGAACAGAATGTAAAATAGCGACAATTAAATCATACAGGTACAGTAGGGCAGAGGATCCTGTCCACGAGGGCTCACAGTCTATTATAGGGGGGTGAGTAGGGAGACAGTAGGAGGGGGAGAGGTGAGGGTGAAATGGTGCAGCGGATTAGGTCTCAGTGTGGGTTGTTGGCTTGAAGGAAGAGGTGGGTCTTCAGGTTGTTCTTGAACGTTCCCAGCATTGGGAGTGTCTGATGTTGTGGGGAAGAGAGTTCCAAAGTGGCAGATGCACGAGAGAAGTTTTGTATGCGGTTGTGGGAGGTGGAAATGCAAGGGGAGAAGAGAAGGAGCTCTTGAGAGGGTCACAGGGTGCGTGAGGGTAGATATCGGGAGACCAGGTCGGAGATGTATGGAGGGGACAGGTTGTGGATAGCTTTGTATGTCAAGGTTAGGGTTTTGAATTTGGATCTTTGGGAAGTGGTAAATCTCACTTGCCTAACGGTGGCATAACAATACTGAGAACATATGTTTTCTTTGATGTGTTTTTGTTTTTTGTTTTTTTTTCTCCTTCGCCTTATTGGGGGACACAGGACCGTGGGAGTTATGCTGCTGTCCACTAGGAGGCGACACTAAGCAGAATCTGCAAAAGAGTTAAAGTGGCTCCTCCTCTGCAGTAAACACCCCTGGAACAGGCACTGCCTCACCAGTTTTTGCTTAGTGTCGTTAGGAAGCACACTCAATTATTTTTCCTCTCTTAACTTATTTTTTACATTTTTTCTAATAAGAAAAGTGGGTCCCTGTAGAGATCCCCGGCATGCTTCTTCCTCGGCCCCCACTGTTGGGGGTGCAGGGTCGAAGTCGAGATATCCATACATATGCCGTCCTCCTTCCTCGGCACCCCACTGTTGGGATGCTGGGTCGAAGTTGAGATATCTCCTGTACAACATGCTCCTTCTTCAAGTCCACTTAAGGGATCATGAGTAGTAATGGAGATTCTACAGTATCAATCAAGATTCTGTTCCTCCCTAAGTGATTTAGGTTGGGGCACCAACAAGGTACAGGATGTAACGCTAATCCCAGCATTTGCTACACAGCAGTCTAAGGCGCCACAAGTAGATTGCAGCAACTGCGGCACATGCATCGGCTGCATCACCACAGACTGTACCAGCCAGTACAGCCATAATGCTGGCTCTGGCTCCAGGGGGTCAGGAGACTCAGTTTTCCCTGTGTTCTCCTGACCACCCGGTGTCTGCAAGGGGGTACACTTCGGGTCCCTCCCCTTGGCATCCGGTAATTACGCGGTAGTTCCGGTTCCCAGTCCGGACTACCGCGCCGGCACGCCGCCATTCCTGGGCACCATCAGTTAAGTGAGGTCCCAGCTCGGGCCTAACGCTTAACCGCCGTCTTTTGCACTCCCACAGCCCGAGCCCCAGATGACACACAGCAGCGTCATGGCAGAGGGCTGTCTTGCACTTCTCACGCATCACGAGAGCCGCAATTGCGCCTTTTTCTGCCGTTCCGCCCCCTCTCCTCCTCCTTCACTCACTGTGGTGGCCATTACATCATAGCATGCGACGCCTATCTCCGCACCCGTCCTCCGGAGGACGTCAAATGAGGCTGGACCGCATCACAGAGAGGGGCAGGAGCTTCCTCTTGGCGCTTCTCGCCCGTTGCAAGATCTCATTGCGCGCCCGTTTCAGTGGTCCTGTCTCCCCTTCTCCTCACGGTGTCCAGGAGCATCGGAGGGCAAAATTTGAACACAGTATTCGTTGTGTGGCAGTCCCCAAGGGCAAACACAGGAAAACCAGCAGTGATATGCTCCCTGCTGCAGTTTCTCCTCCTCCCTTTGTACACCATACAAGGAGCAGTATAATAATACAAGGGGCAGTATAAACACGTCAGATTATCCAGCTCTGGTTTCTCCTCCAGTAGTAATAACATACATTTGTGGCCAAAAGTATTGACACCCCTGCAATTCTGTCAGATAATACTCAGTTTCTTCCTGAAAATGATTGCAATCACAAATGCTTTGGTATTATTATCTTCATTTAATTTGTCTTCAATGAAAAAACACAAAAAGAATTGTCCTAAAGCCAAATTAGATATGATTCCACACCTAACATAAAAAAGGGGGTGAACAAAAGTATTGGCACTGTTAAAAAAAAAATCATGTGATGCTTCTCTAATTTGTGTAATTAACAGCACCTGTAACTTACCTGTGGCACCTAACCGGTGTTGGCAATAACTAAATCACACTTGCAGCCAGTTGACATGGATTAAAGTTGACTCAACCTCTGTCCTGTGTCCTTGTATGTACCACATTGAGCATGGAGAAAAGAAAGACGACCAACGAACTGTCTGAGGACTTAAGAAACCAAATTGTGAGGAAGCATGAGAAATCTCAAGGCTACAAGTCCATCTCCAAAGACCTGAATGTTCCTGTGTCTACCGTACGCAGTGTCATCAAGAGGTTTAAAGCCCATGGCACTGTGGCTAATCTCCTTAGATGTGGACGGAAAAAAAAAAATTGACGAGAGATTTCAACGCAAGATTGTGCGGATGGTGGATAAAGAACTTTGACTAACATCCAAACAAGTTCAAGCTGCCCTGCAGTTCGAGGGTACAACAGTGTCAACCCGTACTATCTGTCGGCGTCTGAATGAAAAGGGACTGTATGGTAGGATACCCAGGAAGACCCCACTTCTTACCCCGAGACATAAAAAAGCCAGGCTGGAGTTTGCCAAAACTTACCTGAGAGAGCCTACAACTTTTTGTAAGAATGTTCTCTGGTCAGATGAGACAAAAGTAGAGCTTTTTGGGCAAAGGCATCAACATAAAGTTTACAGGAGAAAAAAGAGGCATTCAAAGAAAAGAACACGATCCCTGCAGTCAAACATGGCGCTAGAAAATGGTTTGAGAGAAAGCACTGGAGACGTCTAAGGTGGCCAGCAATGAGTCCAGACCTGAATCCCATAGAACATCTTTGGAGATACCTAAAAATGGCAGTTTGGAGAAGGCACCCTTCAAATATCAGGGACCTGGAGCAGTTTGCTAGAGAAGAATGGTCTAAAATTCCAGCAGAGCATTGTAAGAAACTCATTGATGGTTACCGGAAGCGGGTGATCGCAGTTATTTTGGCTAAAGGTTGTGCAACCAAGTATTAGGCTGAGGGTGCCAATACTTTTGTCTGGCCCATTTTTGGAGTTTTGTGTGAAATGATCAGTGTTTTGCTTTTTGCTTCATTCTCTTTTGTGTTTTTTCATTGCAGACAAATTAAATGAAGATAATAATACCAAAGAATTTGTGATTGCAATCATTTTCAGGAAGAAACTGAGTATTATCTGACAGAATTGCAGGGGTGTCAATACTTTTGGCCACAACTGTACCTGATTCCCGGAGCTGTACAGGTTCTTTAATGAAGTGATTAGGTGTGATAATTACTAGTCATTAGACCCAGTCTGGTTTCAGATGGGAGAAGTAATCGGCTGAAAACCCAAAGGATTGTAATGTGATTGTTCTATGTCTTCACAGTAACGCAGCTTTGCCTATGATCTTAACCATTTCACTACTGAGGTCTTTAACTCTTATTCCTCTCACACAGCATGCAGAGTCTCCCTGCCTAGTGCAGTGCCACACCAGTACAGAAAAGCTTGTTTTCCTACCACTGTGTCAGCCATTGATGCCAATACCTGTCAGTGCACCTAATACTACACCTATATGGGCAGTCATTATGTCTGCATCTATTCGCAGTCTATAGAAAAATGGGCACGCAGCAGGACAATGGCACCTATGTCTGATGGATTTCACAATCCAAACCCAGATCCGGACCTTGATGCATCTTTAGTGGAACTCCAGATCATACGTTCTATCTCAAAGAAGCTAAACGTCCGCACATTAGTGACGCAAGGTGTTGGAAACTTGTTACCCCTTTTTAACCGCGGTAACCTAGGACTGGGCTGATTTTCCCTGCCGCTTAGCCGCAAAGGCACGGCTTCCTTACCTGATAGTTTTCCCTTTTAGGATGCAACACAGTCAGGTAGAGCAAATAGCAGGATCAGTGTTTTGAAGCGACAGGTTCGCCCTTAGCCCCTCCTTCGCTTCCGTCTGGACAACTAAGGTCATCAGGTCTTGGGCAAGTGATCTACATACTTACCTATGTGATATAGGCGCTAACCTACACTTCATAGATCTGGCAGCATAAATTTATTATAAGCCGCCCTACATACAGCTAATTGCGCGTGCCCTCGGCTGCCTGACTAGCAGGCAGATGCAGCCTCTAAAAGGCCCCCACTAGCCTTCCTTATTTTAGCGACCTGCTGTCTGGAGAAAACTTACACAAAGTTCTGATGCTGCAGGAGGGAACAGCTCTTCTCTCCTCCAACGCAAATAGAAGCTCCTCTTTACTCGCCGCCAACAAACACGGTTTCGATCCTTCGGAACTCATTTGGCTGGTCGATATCCAGGCTGGCACAGGCTATCAATCATTCACCACAAAGGGAACGAACAGACTTCCCAGAAATCAAATGTGAACTGGCAATCCCATTCTCGCCAATCAAAACCGAACGGAACTTGATCCCATACGTTCTTCAACCCAAACCAGACCCCTTACAAGTAGGCGGACGACTCTCCCGCTATCATTATGTCTGACTCGTATTTACAGATCACAGGGGAGTCAGAGACGTGGTGTTTCCTCTGGTCACATTATAGGGTTTTCTTCCCCACAACCGGTCCTATCCATCCATCGCCTAAAACCGTCAGCCACAGCTCCCGCTTCTTTTCTGGTCATTGATTCCCTCCCACAAAGAGGAGTCTTTGTTCCTGTCCCTCAAGACACCTGTCCAGACTTCTATCTGAACCTGCTTATTTTTCCCACAAAGGAATGGCCAATCTGGCCTATCGTTACACTTGAAACTCTACACTGAATCGTTAGGTTCGTCATTTCGCATGGAGTCTCCCCGCTCCATAATTTTATCCATGGAGGAAGGTGAAGTTCCTCACTTCTATAGATATCCAATATTTCAGGCAGCATCGAACATTCCTGCAGTTTGCAATCAACCAAACTCGCCACTGGCCCCAGAGTATTTGCCAAGCTCATGGCGGTTATCATGTCCATCCTCCACTCAAGAGGAGTAGTCATACTTCCATACTAGACAACTTACTCATCAAGGCTTTTTCTCTCATGGACTGTGAACAGAGTGTCCAAGTACAGTGAACATTCTACATCAACTAATCTACCAAGGTCATTGCCAGTCTCGAGTTAGACTCTGACCTTCTGGGGATGCCTTTTCAATACCTCCCGCGGATTTGTACTTCTCTTGCAAGACAAGTTACGGACACTCCGCCAGGGAGTCAGTCCTCTTTCGCCCAACACCTCACTCTCTCCTCCGGCTTGCCATGAGAGTAGTAGACAGGATAATAACGGCAATGGCAGCAGTTCCCATTGCACAATTGCACCTCAGGCCTCTCCAATTGGCTCTGCTTACATCTTGAGACAAGAGCCTCTTCTCCTCGGACACGACGTTCCATCTATTACCTTCAACCACACATTCTTTTCACTGGTGGCTCCAATCGTGCTTCCCCTCACAGGGGAAGATCCTGCCTTCCAACTCATAGGAAAGTTCCGGCCATCGATGCAAGCCTAACAAGCTGGGGTGCGGGTACCGTCACCACACGGCTCTTAGAAAATGGTCCCCATGGAGTCCACCGTGCCCATCAACCTTCTAGAAATTCGGGCCATTCTTCGAGCGCTTAGAACTTTCCATCGGTTTCTCTTAGGGTATCACAGAATACAGTCGGACAATGCCTCAACAGTGGCGTATGTCATTCACCAGGAGAGAATAGCTGGAACCAAGCCATGCGAGAAGTGGAACCCATTCTTTGTTGGGCAGAGTCAACCGGATCAACACTATAAGCGGTGCACATTCTGGGAGGGGACAGTTTGAAGGTGGACTTCCTCAGCCGTCAGGATATAGATTGAGGGAAATGGTCCCTATATCCAGAATGGTAGTGGACTCCTGAGGTACTCCTCAGGATGTTACACCTCAATGCCAAAGTCCCCAACTTCAGTACTCGGTCTCATGACCCATCACTAGGAACAGACGTCCTAGTCCAATCCGGGACGCAGTTTCGCCTCTCCTACATCTCCTTCCTCTGCCTCTCATCTCAGAGTGGTGCAGAAGATCACACGACATGACTAGTGGCCCTAGACTGACTCGTGGACGCCTAGTATGTCGACCTAGTTCAACTAGCCGCTGATGTCCCTTGATGATGTCCAGATTGGCCAGACCTTCTTCTCAGGCCCCATTTTACTATCCTATTTCGAGGGCCCTGACTTTAACGGCGTGGCCCTTAAGACCTGATTTTTAACCCAGGCTGATTTTTTTTTCCCCACCAGTGATTGAATCCAGTATCAAGACGAGGACACCTGCTTCCGCTCGGATTTAATACAGCACATGGAAGCCCTGGCTTACCTGGTGTAAGGCTTCAGCCCGTTCATCTCTGCTCTGCTCGCTGCCGAATACCTTAGGTTTTTCTTCAGGAGAGTCTGGATGCGGGTCTCTCTTCTAGGTCCTCTCAAAGACCAAGTCTCGGCTCTTTCAGCACTCTTCCAGCGCTGTTGCGCCACTGGACCTCAAGTGAAGACACTTATTTAAGGGGTTTGCCGTCGGGTCGCCCTTACTAGAGACCGTTGGACGCATGGAGTTCAATCTGGTAATGAATGCAGTGCAAAAACCTCCATTTCAGCCCGTCAAGGAAATTTCCCTCCGCCTTCTTTATTAGAAAGTAACGCTTCTAGCGGCAATCACCTCCATCTGCATAGTCGGAGCTCGAAACGCTCTCTTGCAGGGAGCCACCCCTAGTGTCTCAGCAAAATAAGGTAGTGCTCCGCCCGGTAACATAATTTCTTCCGAAAGTGATCTCATCGTTTCATCTTACTTAGGAGGTATCTTCACCATCCTTTTGCTTGGCACTGGTGCATCGGAACCAGTAGCTTCTATGTACTCGGGATCATGTGTGGGCACTTAGTATATATGTGTCCAGACCAGCACCCCTTCAAAAGGTTTGGTTTCCAGTTCATCCTACCGGACGGCAGCCGCCAGGGTGTGCCAACATCAAATGCTACTCTGGCCAGATGGATTCACTATTCAGGAAACATACCAGCTGAACAGACTGCGATTCAGGTATAATACCGCACTCCACTTGTGTGGTAGGGGGCGTCCTGGGCCATTCGGCACCAGGCTTCGACACAACAGGTGTGTAAGGCAACCGCTCGGTCCATCCTTTCAGACATTTGCAAAGCACTACAGGGGCAAACCCAATCGTCCCCAGATGTGAGTCTGGGTAGGAGCATCCTCCAGGTGGCAGTAGCCCACTTGTAGGTGACTTTTTTTTCTGTAAATTTTATGTGACTTGTTCCATTGTTCTTATCATATGAAGTAGGAAAAGCCGGGCACTAACAACTGTGTACAAGGCTGTACTCACTCTCGTGAGTGATTGGCTGCAGGCTGCCTAGCGGTGCTAGCATATAAGTCCACAATATGTAGCCAAGAAGAGAAAAAATAGCCGCACTCACCAAGGCAGGGTTTTTCAGTCTTTATTCTCCTTATCAATCGTGGCAGTACACCGACATAGCAGGGAGGGGAGCGGGGAGGTGGACGACGGTTCACCGTTTCGCGGCCGTCTGCCGGGACCCGTAGAAGCGGCAGACGGCCGCGAAACGGTGAACCGTCGTCCACCTCCCCGCTCCCCCTCCCTGCTATGTCGGTGTACTGCCACGATTGATAAGGAGAATAAAGACTGAAAAACCCTGCCTTGGTGAGTGCGGCTATTTTTTCTCTTCTTGTTCCATTGTTCTTTCCCACCCAGGGACTGCTTTGGGATGTCCCACGGTCCTGTGTCCCCCAATGAGGCGAAGGAGAAAAGGGGACTTTGTGTACTCACCGTATAATCCTTTTCTCTTAGCCTCTAATTGGGAGACACAGCACCCACCCTGTTACCCATTTCGGACCTTGAACGGTTTCTCATGTTGCTCTTATGCTATTTCATTGTTGCCTGTTTTTACAAGCTTGGTTGTATTGTTTACCTTGTTATTTTCTCCTACTGCTTTAAGCTCAAAACTGGTGAGGCAGTGCCCTGTTCCAGGAGTGTATACTGCAGAGGAGGAGCCACTTTAACTCTTTTGCAGATTCTGATTAGTGTCACCTCCTAGTGGACAGTAGCATAGCACCCACAGTCCTGTGCCCCCTATTTAGAGGCTAAGAGAAAAGGATTTTAGAGTGAGTACACAAAAATCCCCTTTTTTTCTAAACGTGATGCAGACTAGGATTTTGTCGAAGGCCATTTATTTTCCTTAAACTAATGGTTGAACACTGAAGCTAGTCAGAGGGGATTTTATAGTAGTGTTGTTGCTGCTAGACAGCTTGGGGGGAGTTGCCGTGTGTTACTCCTCCTGTTGGGTGTATTATAAAGTATTTTTAGTCAGTTAGCGCTGAGCCTAATTTGACTAACAATACATTTCTTTTTCCTGGAATCTTTGTTCACACACAAATCATTGTGCAATGTGTAACATAGTCCTTTTAGATTTTTCCTTTCCTCTTGTTTCTTCTTATTCTTTCCCTGGACTTTAATCTGATGCTTGCTCATTTGCCTTCTTTTTTATTTGTGATTACTTTACAAGGTTTCTATCCCCTCCCAGCTCTTCTCCCTCAGGATGTTTTTAGCATTCCCTATAGCAGGGGCTTGTTCCTCCTATTTTCTCTGTCAGCCTTCATAGGTCTACTGCTTGTCTATTAGACCATTCAAATGGAGCACAAATCAAATATATGTACATAATCTGCTGTGCCCCTACTGATCATCTGTTCCAGGTTTCGGTGACTGGTTGTGTCTAGTTGTGGAGCAAACTACTGCATAGTTTCCACGGCTTGGTCCTGCAGATGCACATGTATTCATGTATCATTGGCATAGTGATGAATGTACAGTACCCGAGCACTGGGAACAGTTGATAATCAGGACTACTGTGTGTCACCTCCACCGATCTGGTTTTAATGGCTTACCCTATGGGCTACCGCATACAACCATTTTTGGTCAGAGTGCAATGTGATAAAACATCTCATCGCACTCGACCGTTCAAGTCGATGGTTCTGTGACAAAAATCAGACCACACTCTGATGCAATCAGATTATCACAGACCGACAGAATCAAGAAGATTGGGATTTTTTTTATTTTAATTTTTATATAATGTGTACATATATATTATGTTGTATAATATACCGTATATACTCGTGTATAAGCCGAGTTTTTCAGCCCAAAATTTGGGCTGAAAAGTCTCCCCCCTCAGCTTATACACGGGTCAATACGGTAGTCGGGGCTGGGGAGGCTGGAGGAGGTGAGGGGGGGGAGGCTGCTGTATGAGCGGCCCCGTCACGTGGGGCCGCTCATTATATATGCACTGCTTCCCCCTGTCAATCAGCGGCAGGGGGAAGCAGTGCATATATGCCCCCAAATGCAGGCACTCGCCCCCCTTGTAAGGGCCCCCCCCCCTGCTGCTTATCTTATCTTCTACACAGCTCCGCTCCTCGGTGCTCCGTTCTTCATGCTCCTGTCCTGCTACATCCGGGATCCCCGGCCGTCGCAGGCATATGACGTCATCGTGCGACGGCCGGGGATCCCGGATGCAGCGAGGACGGAGCATGGAGAACGGAGCACCGAGGAGCAGCGCTGTGCAGAAGACCGGGATGGTAAGATACGCAGAGGGGGGGGCCCTTACAAGGGGGGCGAGTGCCAGCATTTGGGGGCTGTTGTATAGCCCCTGGGGGCCGCTGTATAGCCCCTGGGGGCTGCTGTATACCCCTGGGGGCTGCTTTATACCCATGGGGGCTGCTGTGTACCCCTGGGGGTGGCTGTATACCCCTTGGGGCCGCTGTATACCCCCTGGGGGCTGCTGTATTACCCCTGGGGGCTGCTGTATTACCCCTGGGGGCTGCTGTATTACCCCTGGGGGCTGCTGTATTACCCCTGGGGGCTGCTGTATACCCCCTGGGGGCTGCTGTATACCCCCTGGGGGCTGCTGTATAACCCCTGGGGGCTGCTGTATATACTGCTGGGGGCTGCTGTATATACTGCTGGGGCCTGTATACCACTGGGGCTGCTGTATATACTGGTGGGGTCTGTATATACCACTGGGGCTGCTGTATATACTGGTGGGGTCTGTATATACTGGTGGGGTCTTTATATACTGGTGGGGTCTGTATATACCACTGGGGCTGCTGTATATACTGGTGGGGTCTGTATATACCACTGGGGAGGCTGCAGTATACCACTGGGGTTGCTGTATATACTGCTGGGGCCTGTATATGCCACTGGGGAGGCTGCTGTATACTACCACTGGGGGGGCCTGTATACCACACTGCTGTGGACTGTATACCTGTGCTGGGGTCCACCCTCGGCTTATACACGAGTCAATAGGTGTTTCTGATCATCATAATGGGAGACCCAGACAATGGGGTTTAGGGCACTGCCCTCCGGAGGCCACACTAGGTACTACAAGTTTGTAGACACCGCCCCCTCCGCTTATAAACCCCTACCGCAGGGAACATCCTCAGTTTTAAACTTAGTGTGCTCGGAGGTATCACACGCTTTGCTTGCACTTCACTGCATTCTCACATCTTACGTGATGGCGTATGAAGACAAGGTAAAATGGTCCCGGTCGGGGACCTCCGGCAGTCTCCCTGCTCACCCTCGGGAACACGCAGGTTGAGGTACCGGAGGGCCTAGAGCCTGGACACTGCGTGTCCTCCCGGTATGCTGTCGCGCTCCTTCCCATCCCTCCTTGGGGGCTCTGGAAAGTGGGAGACTGGAGCCTCGCACAGCTCCGCTCCGTCCGAGGCCTCCCTAAATGGTGCTTACAGACCGGACTGGAGCCAGCCCAGTCCGAGGCCTCCCTAAATGGTGCTTACAGACCGGACTGGTGCTGCACCCCCGTCCGAGGCCTCCCTAAATGGTGCTTACAGACCGGACCGGCACTGAGATGCCTTGTGTGTCTCCGGTGTGCCTGGGGGTGGTGTCTGACATCTTATGTGTTCTGACACTCAGACCGCGCGCAACCCTCGGGTCCGCGGTTCTGGCGGTGTACCCTGTGCTGGGATCACCCTGGCTGACCGCCCTGTGTGACACAGGGGCTGCGGCTGTAGGTTTCAGACTTTTGTCTGCAGCCTTAGTATTGTGTTTGTGTCACGATACTTCCCGCGCTGCGGGCTCCGGCGCCTACATTATGAGGCTGCCTGAGGAGAGAAGCAGCCCAGGTGGTGACGTCATCGATGGGCGTGCGTGTGGGCTTCCCGCTTGTTTTCGGCGCCGCCCACAGTTTCTCTGCCGGCGGCCATCTTTCCCCTCTCGTCCCGGCTGGGATCTGATTGAAGTGCACTGTTGCACTCCAGGGGAGACCGGAAGCCCTCGCGGAGGCCACACACGCACACCGCCTTCTCCCACCGCGTTACTGCGGTCGGTAAGCCGCCGGTTGTACCGGTTTTTGTTCTAGATTGGCTTATTTCCCCTGCTGTGGGTATGTCCTCAGCTAGGAAGAGCGCTGCTAAAGCGGCCATTGCCACCGCTGCCTGTGCTACATGCAACGGGACACTGGTTGAGGGGTCCTGCAATAACTGCGGACGCCCAGAGGCCCGGACTGATACTGCTGAGACAGTAGCTCCGGTGCTGTACCCTGAGGTTCAGGTGATCCCAGGGCCATGGGAAACACAGAATAAGATTAATGAATCTTTGTTATCCCAGCTGTCCTCCATGTCGCAATCCCTGGAGGCACTTAATAGGAGACTGGAAAGCCCAGCTACTCCTTCCAGTTACCCCCGGGTGTCTCCTTCCTCGACTGTGAGACCCCTTAAGCGGACTCGATGTGATGATTCACCCGAGCTCCAGGCTCTCTCTGAGGAGGAGCATCTCTCTGATGGTGATGAGGATGATGGGGGTTCAATGCTCGGGTCTATGTCAGAACCACCAGACGGGGTGGAGGATCTGGTGTCCTCCATCAACGAGACTTTGCGTCTCGTGACACCCCCTGAAGAGGTGACAGTTCACCCGAAGGAGGTCTATCAATGGCTGCGGCCGGAGGCTAGACCAAGTGGTTCCTTTATGGACCACACTAACTTTGGAAGGGTGATTAGAGCACCCAGGGTTCATCCTGGGCGGCGTTATGTCCGCAAATCTAAGGACAATCGCTTCCCCTTCTCTCAGGAGGTGCTTCAGGAGTGGTCGCAGTCCCCGAAGGTGGACGCTTCCATGACCAGGATTGCTGCACGCTCCCTTTTCTCTGCCTCTGATAGCTCCTCGTTGAAGGATGCGACTGATAGACAGGTCGAGCAACTCGCCAAGTCTTCTTATGAGGCTGTGGGGTCTTCATTTGCCCCTAATTTTGCCACGGTCTGGACTCTGCAGGCGATCACCACCTGCTTGGATGGTATCACTGATCTGGCAGGGTCCAGTCCAGAGGTCCTGGCGCTTACCGATAGGGCAAGGGCCTATGCGGATTACGCCAGGACGGCAACATTGGAAACTGCCACCCGCTCTGCCGTGGCTTCGGCCAACGCTATAGCGATCCGCAGGTTGTTGTGGCTGCGTCTTTGGGACTCAGATGCCACGTCTAAGAATATTTTGCAAAATCTTCCGTTCTCTGGTGATAGGCTTTTTGGTACCGAGCTGGACAAGCTGATAAAGGATTCTGCGGAGTCAAAGATCCCACAGAATAAACCTAAGCCACGTTTTTCCGTAAAAAGGAACCCTAAACAGTGGTCCTTTCGTTCCAGCGCGCAGCCATCAGCATCGTCTGCTCGCGCGGACAGAGGGGGCAAGCCCTCTACTCAGTGGCGCCCCAAGGGTCGCCAAAAGAAGCCGGCAGGGGCAACCGCTGTCACCCCCAAACCCGCTTCCGCATGACTCGCTCTCTCGTCCTGCCTCCCCACAGGTGGGGGGCCGCCTGTCTCATTTTCAGGACAGATGGCTACTCCACGTCCAAGACCAGTGGGTCAGAGACGTAGTCTCGCGAGGCTACAGGATAGAACTGACGTCGCAGCCGGCACACCGATTCCATCGGTCTGTCCCATCCCCGGAAAAGGCTCAGGCTTTTCACCTGGTGTTGGAGGGACTCCGCAGAGATGGAGTAGTGGTCCCAGTGCCTTCTGGGGAGAGGTTCCGGGGTTTTTACTCCAACCTCTTTATCGTCCCAAAGAAGGATGGCTCTTTCCGCCCGGTTCTGGACCTCAAGTTGTTCAACCGTCACGTGTTGGTTCGGAAGTTCCGCATGGAATCCCTGCGCTCCGTGATCGCGGCTGTGTCGCAGGGAGACTTCCTGGCGTCCATAGATATCCGAGACGCGTACCTTCACGTGCCCATTGCACCAGCTCATCAGCGCTGGTTGAGATTTGCAGTGGGGGACGAACATTACCAGTTTGTGGCGCTGCCTTTCGGACTGGCCTCGGCACCGCGGGTGTTCACGAAGGTGATGGCCTCCATGATGGCCCTCCTACATGTGCAGGGACATGCCGTCATACCCTATTTAGACGACCTGCTGGTCAGGGCGCCATCGGAAATCCTTTGTCAGAAGAGCCTGGATGTGACCATGCAGTCTCTGGAACAGTTTGGATGGCTTCTCAATATTCAGAAGTCAACCCTGGTTCCGACCCAGTCATTGACTTACCTGGGCATGAACTTTCACACAGACTCAGCTCTGGTGTCTCTGCCGCAAGCCAAACAGCTAGCCATACAATCGGGGGTGCGCGATCTCCTCATGTCACCACATTCATCTCTGCGGGTGTTGATGAAGCTGGTGGGGCGCATGGTGGCTGCAATAGAGGCGGTGCCTTTTGCACAGTTTCGCCTCCGTCCTCTCCAGTTGGAAGTCCTCAGCAGATGGGACAAGAGGACGTCCTCTCTGGATCAGTTGGTGGTCCTTTCCCAACCTACCAGGGACTCCCTGCAGTGGTGGCTCCGGCCAGGTCACCTGTCACGGGGCCGGTCTTTCCTCAAACCGTCATGGTTAGTGGTGACCACCGACGCCAGCCTGAAGGGCTGGGGAGCGGTGTTCCTACACCACAGGGCTCAAGGCCTCTGGACTCAGTCGGAGTCAGCGTTGCAAATCAACGTGCTGGAGATCAAGGCGATCTACCTGGCACTCCTGGCTTTTCAGACGTTCCTCTCAGGACACCCCATTCGGGTTCAATCCGACAACGCGACGGCCGTCGCCTATATAAACCATCAGGGAGGAACCAGGAGTGCGCAGGCCCTAGCCGAAGTCCACCGCATTCTATCCTGGGTGGAGGACAACGACTGCCTGATCTCCGCAGTTCACATCCCAGGGGTCGAAAACTGGGAGGCCGACTATCTGAGCCGGCAGGGATGGACGCCGGAGAGTGGTCCCTTCATCCAGACGTCTTCCGGGACATCTGCAGCAGATGGGGCTTTCCGGACGTGGATCTGATGGCCTCGCGGCTGAATCATCAGGTGCCGCAATACATGGCGAGATCATGGGATCCTCAGTCTCTGGGGCAGACGCCCTGATCCTGAGTTGGTCCAGCTTCCGTCTACCATATGTGTTCCCTCCTCTAGCTCTGATTCCCAGGGTTCTGTGGAAAATCAGGTCGGAATGCAGGGTAGCCATTCTGGTGGCTCCAGATTGGCCCAGGAGGTCCTGGTATCCGGACCTGTGGCAACTGTCAGGCGGACACCGGTGGGCTCTTCTCGCGCAAGGGCCATTCTTCCATCTCAATTCCAGGGCCCTCAGATTGACTGCATGGCTCTTGAGGCCTGGCTGCTGACATCCAGAGGCTTCTCTTCTACAGTGGTTGCCACTATGAATCGGGCTAGGAAGCCTGTTTCGCGGAGGATATACCACAGGACGTGGAAAATCTTTTTCTCCTGGTGTGCCTCTGGTGGACGGTCTCCGTGGCCCTTGTCCATCCCGACCTTGTTGGCTTTCCTACAATCGGGTTTGGAATTGGGCTTATTCCTCAGCTCCCTGAAGGGTCAAGTATCAGCTCTTTCAGTGCTGTTTGACAGGCGTTTGGTGCTCCTTCCTAAGGTCCGTCAGTTTCTGCAAGGGGTGTCTCGGGTGGTTCCGCCATATAGGCGACCGCTGGACCCTTGGGACCTTAACATGGTTCTGACGACTCTGCAGAAACCGCCGTTCGAGCCTCTGAGGGAAGTCCCCCTTTCTCGTCTGTCCCAGAAAGTAGTCTTTCTGGTGGCAATTACATCTCTGAGAAGGGTTTCTGAGTTGGCTGCACTGTCGTGCAAGTCACCCTTTCTGGTGGTTCACCAGGACAAGGTGGTGTTGCGCCCGCGGGCAGAATTTTTGCCAAAAGTGGTTTCCACTTTCCACTTGAACCAGGAGATTGTACTCCCATCATTTTGTCCCGCTCCTGTTCATCAGATTGAGCGTGACCTCCACACTCTGGATCTCGTGAGGGCTGTACGCATTTATGTGTCCAGGACTGCCTCCTTCCGGAGTTCGGACTCGTTGTTCATCCTTACGGCGGGTCGCTGTAAGGGGTCCGCGGCATCAAAATCGACCTTGGCCAGATGGATCAAGGCACCCATTCAAGAGGCTTACCGTTCTTCAGGCATGCCTCTCCCGGTGGGCTTGAAGGCGCACTCGACCAGAGCAGTCGGTGCTTCCTGGGCTTTGCGACATCGCGCTTCAGCTCTGCAGGTGTGTCAGGCGGCCACATGGTCCAGCCTGCACACTTTCTCTAAGCACTATATGGTGCATGCCCATGCCTCTGCGGATGCAGGTTTGGGCAGGCGGGTCCTCCAGGCGGCGGTTGCCCACATTTGAGGGGGACCGTGTATTTCAACGTCTTTGAGGAACTCTTCCCGCCCTGGGGTTTGCTTTAGGACATCCCCATTGTCTGGGTCTCCCATTATGATGATCAGAAAAAAGAGAATTTTGTTTACGTACCGTAAATTCTTTTTTCTTGAATCATCAATGGGAGACCCAGCACCCACCCAGTTGTTCCGTTGCATGTTGTTGCATTTGCTCTGTTCCCTGTTGGGGCAGTTTTTTATTCCGGGTTGTTGGACCGTCTGTGTACGGTTTCTTTCCCGATGTTTCGGGTGTGGTTTCTTTGTCTCCTCGCAGCTTATGGACCAAACTGAGGATGTTCCCTGCGGTAGGGGTTTATAAGCGGAGGGGGCGGTGTCTACAAACTTGTAGTACCTAGTGTGGCCTCCGGAGGGCAGTGCCCTAAACCCCATTGTCTGGGTCTCCCATTGATGATTCAAGAAAAAAGAATTTACGGTACGTAAACAAAATTCTCTTTTTCCCAGGTTTTGGGGGCAAAAGTAGGGGGGTCGGCTTATACACGAGTATATACGGTGTGTATATATATATATATATATATATATATATATAATATATATATATATATATATATATATATATATATCTCCATGTTTGAGAAAAACAAACCTCACTCTGATGAAAGCCTAATTAGACCAGTCTTCCCGGACGGAGAAAATAGGGTTGTGTGACCCTAGCCTATGGATAGGACATTGATAGTAATGTACTTGACAACCTCCGTAACTATGACTCCACAATTAATAGTGATGAGAGTAGGTTTTTAATGTGAATAGCGAAATAAAAAATCTTGCCCATCTTTTAAGTACTTTTTTTTTTATTTTTTATTTTAATCGGGTAAATTTTTATTGAGAAACAATATAATATAAGATAAGATAAACTTTATTGATCCCGGAGGAAATTACAGTATTACAGCAGCAGAACAAAGATCAAGAACATTACACACTTTACAAAATAAGTCTATATGGACAGCAGATGCGGGTAGACTGGTACCTCACCTATTCCCCCCATACCCTTAGAACTTCTTAGTCTTGGGATGCTTTACACTTATACATTTGTTAAACATCCCCACAGCTGTCGGAACAAACGATTTTCTGTATCTTTCCTTTTTACACATTAGTTGGATTAGACGCTTGCTGAATGTGCTCTTCTGCTTCGCAAACAGTTCAGAGAGCGGGTGTGTATTGTTGCTCATTATAGCCTTGCATTTCTTATTAATTCTATCCTCTAATACCTCCTCGAAAGTCCTAAGTTGTAGACCCACCGCCGCACTAGCCTTCTTGAAAAGTTTATTCAGCTTATTAGCGTCAGCTGTGCGCACACTACTACCCCAGCATATTATTGCAGCAAAGATTGCACTCGCCACAATAGATTGGTAGAACATTTCAAGCATTTTGCTACACACATTAAACCAGTGTTTCCCAACTCCAGTCCTCAAGGCACACCAACAGGTCATGTTTTCAGGATTTCCTTATCATTAGACAGATGATGGAATTATCCCCTGTGCAAGTGATTAAATTATCACCTATGCAATCCTAAGGAAATCCTGAAAACATGACCTGTTGGTGTGCCTTGAGGACTGGAGTTGGGAAACACTGCATTAAACGACCTCCCTTTCTTGCAAACCTTCTCCATATGGCACCTCTAATCAAGCTTGCTGTCCAGGTGAACCCCCAAATATTTGAAATTCTCCACCATCTCCACATCCTGACCATCAATAGTGATAGGTAAGCAATCCTTCATGCACCTTCCATAACTCAACACCAACTCCCTGGTTTTCTTTACGTTGAGTTCTAAATGGTTAGCCTGGCACCAGTCAACAAAGTCCGAAACCACCCTTCTGTATTCCTCCTCCCCCCGGCCTCTCTCAATACCTCCGACTATCACTGAGTCATCAGAGTACTTCTGAAAGTGACAAAGGTCTGATTTATACTGAAAATCAGCTGTGTATAACGTAAAAAGGAATGGTGACAGCACCGTTCCCTGAGGGGCTCCAACACTGCTCCGAACACTATCCGATACGGCCACCCCAACCTTACGAACTGTGGCCTGTCCGACAGGTAATCAATGATCCAATTCACTAATCCCTCATCAACCGCCATTTCAACCAGCTTTTTACGTAATAATAGTGGCTGTAAGATATTGAATGCACTGGAGAAATCGAAGAACATGGCACGCACAGTGGTTCCATCTTTGTCCAAAAAGGAATGTACTGTTTGTAGCAGATACGCTACAGCATCGTCCACCCCCAGACTCTGCCGATACACAAACTGAAGGGGGTCCGTAAAAGCAGACACCCTCGGACACAAGTAGGCAAGTACAATTCTCTCCAAGGACTTCATCGCATGCGATGTTAAGGCCACCGGTCTATAGTTGTTATGGGAGCTCGGGAAGGTAGTCTTGGGAACCGGCACCAGGCAAGAAGTCTTCCATAGAACTGGTACTCTCTGTGATTGTAAGCTCCAGTTAAACAGGTGCTGGAAGACAGTGCACAACTGATTTGCACACACTCTGAGGACACGTGGACAGATACCATCAGACCCTGCTGCTTTACCAATGACCAGCTTACTAAACTGTTCCCTCACATCATTTTCGGAGATCAAGAAAGTCTCTAACTTCCTCCCCCCAGTTGCTTGTCACTCCCCGACCCTCTCCCCTGTTGACATCGCACATTTATTGTTGAATCTGTTGAAAAACTCATTCATTTCATTAGCCATGATCAGCCCCCCACCCCCCTGATCTGACCTTGCCTTAAACCCAGTCAATAGCTTCATTCCAGCCCACACTTCTCTGGAGTTGTTGCGTGACAATTTATTTTCCAATTTAATTCTGAATGCTTCACGGGCAATCTTAATTTTCCCCTTTTAAGTCTCGCTGTACAATTTTCATTTCCTCCTTGTCCTTCCTTTTAAAAGCTTTTTTTTTCCTGTTTAGTAGATGTTTCAATTCTTTTGTAATCCAATGCTTATTGTTTGCATAACACCGAATCTCAAGAATAGGTACAATATTGTCAGTACAAAAGTTGATGTAATCAGTAACTCTCCCGGTAACCTCATTAACATCATCATTAGGTTCCCTGGCACATAACACCTCCCAGTCTGTGCAATCAAAGCAGTCTTGTAACCCCTTCTCTGCTGCCGGAGACCACTTCCTTATCTGTTTAATATCTAATACAGCAGTATACATTTGTCCATTGGGCATTCAATTTCCAATATAACAGTTCCCCAATAAACAAGAACCACACACACACACACACACACCATTTCCCCCCTTACCCTACGCCAGCATGTAGTACAACAGTATCAATTCCGTTGTTGCATGGGAGAAATATCACATTTGAATTGCACCATGTAACATCATCTTTTAAGTACTTACTTTTGGAAGATACATACAGCTGGTATAATATCTGTTATCTTCACATTTCATATTGTGCTGAAGTTATTTTGTTTGTCTTTTTCTTTAGTTTAAAGGGTTTTTTTTCACAAAAAAGTTGCTTTTATTCAATAGATTTTGAAATAATAATCATTTCCACAACTGGATGTGTTTGAAAAAAACTGTTCCTGTGCTGAGATAATCTTATATACAGTGTTGGCCAAAAGTATTGACACCCCTGCAATTCTGTCAGATAATACTCAGTTTCTTCCTGAAAATGATTGCAATCACAAATTCTTTGGTATTATTATCTTCATTTAGGCTGTGTTCACACATTGCGTATTTTGCTGCGCTTTTTTACGAGCGCTTTTCAAAATACGCAATGTGCCTTTTGTCTGCCAGCAAAGTGAATGGGAAATTCACTTTGCAGTGCAGACATTGCGTAAAAATACGCAGTGCGTTTTCCGGGAGAAAACGCAGCTCCGTAAACAATTGATATGTCAGTTGTTTACGCAGCTACTTCTGTGGCCGCCCATTAGATTTCACAGTGTATTAATATACACTATGAAATCTAAATTAAACAAAAGCAAGTGTCTGAAAAATAAAAAAGAATCAATACTTCACCTGTCCGACGCCTTCTGCTGCTGTGCGATCCCCGGTTCCAAGTGAGAGATGTACTGACAGGACCTGTGGTGATGTCAGAGGGGCGTTCCCGGGCACTCGCGGTCATGTGATACATATCACATGACCGCGAACAGCCAATCAGCGCTGGGAACGCCCCCCCCCCTCTGACATCACCACAGGTCTTATCAGTACACCTCTCACTTAGCACCGGAGAGCGGGAGAAGGCAACGGACAGTGGGAGAAGGCACCGGAGAGGTGATGTATTCATTTTTTTTTATTTTACATACATTTGCCTTTGTTTAATTTAGATTTCACAGTGTATATTAATACTCTGTGAAATCTAATGGGGCTGTCACAGAGGGGAGGAGGAAGCAGGATTCTTCCTCCCCTCTGTGACATCACTGCGCTTTCTGGAGTAAAGAAGGCGCAGTGTGTGAAAGCCTCCCTGCGTAAAAAAAAAACACGGCAAAAAGCGCAGCAAAATACGCAAATGTGTGAACGTAGCCTTAATTTGTCTTCAATGAAAAGACACAAAAGAGAATGAAGCAAAAAGCAAAACATTGATAATTTCACACACAACTCCAAAAATGGGCCAGACAAAAGTATTGGCACCCTCAGCCTATACTTGGTTCCTGGAGTCAGGAAGGAATTTTTTTCCCCAATGTGGAGCTTAGTGTTGCCACATGGTTTTTTTTTTGCCTTCCTCTGGATCAACATGTTAGGCTATGGGTTGAACTAGATGGACTTAGTCTTCCTTCAAGCCTTAAAAACTATGTTACAACCTTTAGCCAAAATAACTGCGATCAACCGATTCCGGTAACCATCAGTGAGTTTCTTACAATGCTCTGCTGGAATTTTACACCATTCTTCTTTGGCAAACTGCTCCAGGTCCCAAATATTTGAAGGGTGCTTTCTCCAAACTGCCATTTTTAGATCTCTCCACAGGTGTTCTATGGGATTCAGGTCTGGACTCATTGCTGGCCACCTTAGAAGTCTCCAGTGCTTTCTCTCAAACCATTTTCTAGTGCTTTTTGAAGTGTGTTTTGGGTCATTGTCCTGCTGGAAACCCATGACCTCTGAGGGAGACCCAGCTTTCTCACACTGGGCCCTACATTATGCTGCAAAATTTGTTGGTAGTCTTCAGACTTCATAATGCCATGCACACGGTCAAACAGTCCAGTGACAGAGGCAGCAAAGCAACCCCAAAACATCAGGGAACCTCCGCCATGTTTGACAGCAGGGACCGTGTTCTTTTCTTTGAATGCCTCTTTTTTTCTCTCCTGTAAACTCTATGTTGATGCCTTTGCCCAAAAAGCTCTAGTTTTGTCTCATCTGACCAGAGAACATTCTTACAAAACATTTTATGCTTTCTCAGGTAGTTTTGGCAAACTCCAGACTTGCTTTTTTTTGTCTTGGGTAAGAAGTGGGGGTCTTCCTGGGTATCCTACCATACAGTCCCTTTTCATTCAGACACCGACGGATAGTACGGGTTGACACTGTTGTACCCTCAGACTGAAGGGCAGCTTGAACTTGTTTGGATGTTAGTCGAGGTTCATTATCCACCATCCGCACAATCTTGCATTGAAAGCTCGTCAATTTTTCTTTTCCGTCCACACCTAGGGAGATTAGCCACAGTACCATGGGCTTTAAACTTCTTGATGACACTGCGCACGGTAGACACAGGAACTTTCAGGTCTTTGGAGATGGACTTGTAGCCTTGAGATTTCTCATGCTTCCTCACAATTTGGTTTGTCAAGTCCTCAGACAGTTCTTTGGTCTTCTTTCTTTTCTCCATGCTCAATGTGGTACACACAAGGACACAGGACAGAGGTTGAGTCAACTTTAATCCATGTCAACTGGCTGCAAGTGTGATTTAGTTATTGCCAACACCGGTTAGGTGCCACAGGTAAGTTACAGGTGCTGTTAATTACACAAATTAGAGAAGCATCACATGATTTTTCTAACAGTGCCAATATTGGTGTGGAATTAGATCCAATTTGGCTTTAGGACAATTCTTTTTGTGTTTTTTTTTTTCATTGAAGACAAATTAAATGAAGATAATAATACCAAAGAATTTGTGATTGCAATCATTATCAGGAAGAAACTGAGTATTATCCGACAGAATTGCAGGGGTGTCAATACTTTTGGCCAACACTGTATGTATTCCTGCTATGTACTGTGTAATAGCAGTGTCTTACCATACAGGGACATGGTCTGATCATATCCTGTACTGAGATAATCTTATATTTGTGTCCCTGCTATCTACTGTGTATTGGATGTATCTGACGATACAGGGACATGGTCTGATCATACCACATCTCCTGTGCTGAGATAATATTATATTTGTGTCCCTGCTATGTACTGTGTAATAGCAGTGTCTGACCGTATAGGGACTTGGTCTGATAATACCACATCTCCTGGGCCGGGAAAGACGCAATAAAGTATACAGACATTACAGCACAGGATTGTAAATAATTCTTTCTTTGAGTTAAAACAGTTTTTTAAAAAAGAGCTGTGATCCTGTGCTGTAATGTCTATATATTCTTTTGCATTCTCCCCTGCCCAAGATTCAACCGTAATTGATGCACGGTTATACATGGACATTTTGCAGTACATAGGAGGGACAAATAAAAGATTCTCGGGAACTTTTTTTTTAACACACAAGGTCCTTACGATGATGTAATGGGAACGTCTTCTCTACCTTATCATAAAGGTGCTGAAGAGCTGATTAACATGATTTCTTTGTTTTTATCCCACTTTGTTGTGGAGATATGAGCATCTCTGTTTTACTGCTCCCAATATGCGAGTCTCCCCTTCAGCCAAGGGGGCATTGACAGCATTTTCTGGAGGTATTCCTTTTTTTCCTAACCAAAAGAAAGCGGTGTCATACAGGGCGGGGGTTTGAAGCAAATGCCCACAGGGAAGGTCAAAACTGGCTTTTCCAGTTTGTCATAGTTAGACTGATGTCTCGCTTATTCACACTCCGATTTCCTTGCTCATGTTGGGTGTGTGGGTGTGAAGAGCATAGTTTGAGCAGAGCTTGTCACACACAACTTTCTGGAACAAATGCAAGTACGGGTCATACTGTAAATCTCCTTATTCTCCCATAGCTGTAGTAGTTCCATAACTTGTGCTCCACAATATGTCTCTCCTGACAGTAAGCAACAGGAGTGCTACATACTGGAAATCTGCAGTGGAGATATGGGCATCTGAATGTTACTGCACCCAATATGGAGATTGTGGGGGAAAGTTTTAACCCCTTCATGACCAATGATGTAATAGTACACTCTTGGTCATGTCCCTTTCTCTGATGCAAGCTCATGTACTGAGCTCGTATTATCCACCACAAGTCAGCTTATCTGATCAGCTGACACATGAAGCTAACGGCAGTGAGCTGATCAGCACTTTTAACCATTTACGTTGTGCTGTCAGTCACTTATAGCGTGATGTAAAGCAGCGGTCCCCAACCTTTTTTGCTCCTGGGACCGGCATCAAGCAAGATAATTTCTCCGATGCCCCGCGGGGGTGTTATAGGGGGCGGGGTTTTGCTCATATGGGACGGAACCATGTAGAAGGGGTGTGGTTTAGTATCCTGTTTCCCGAAAGATACATTACATCTTATTTGTGGGGAATGTCTTATTTCTCTATCTACCCTCCTTCCAGCCCCCAGCCTCCTTTTCCAGCCCCCAGCCTCTTTTCCAGCCCCCAGCCTTCTTTTCCAGCCCCCAACCTCCTCTTCCAGCCCCCAACCCTTCCCTCCTCTTCCAGCCCCCAGCCCCACACTCCTTATTCAGCGCCCATTACCTCTGACACACACACACACTTCGGTCACCGCAACCCTCCCTCAACCCCCCCCCAGCACCTGCTGCATTACATCCTCTCTCTTCTTTTCCTCAGCTATGTGAATAGAACTACATGAGAAGCCATCAGCCAATCACAGTGCAAAAGCCACTAGCCAATCAGGGTCTGGCTGCTGCACCGTGATTGGCCGATGGCTTCTCATGTAGTTCTATTCACATAGCTGATGAAAAGAAGAAAGAGGGAACGTAATGCTGCAGGGGGCGGTGACATCACTCCAGGAGCCGCCGCAGAGCACACAATGTGTAGTGCTGGTCTGCGGCGGTGCGGACCGGCGCCCAGACCCCCCGCGGTCCGGTCCGCGGTCCAGTGGTTTGGGACCCCTGATGTAAAGCACCACGGCAGGGATCGCGCCATTCCCCACCAGCATCAGAGGTCCGATCATGGGACCTTTGATGTGTTCCCATGACAGCCCAGGCTTCTGTGATGACCCCAGATGCTGTCATAAATCACTTCACTTTCTATGAATGCAGGTGCTCGCCTGGCATACACAGGATGTGATCATTAGTCCTGTTCACAGACATGTAGGAGCACATTGTGCACATTTGTGAACAGGAGAAGCGATCGGAGAGTGTAGTGCTGACGGCTCCCCAAGGGGACATGTAAAATTAAGAAAGAAAAAAAGTAAATATTTTTTTATTTAAAAAATCTAAAAGTAAAAAAAAAGTTCAAATAATATCTTTATATAGCGCCAACATATTCTGCAGCGCTTTACAATAAAGTGGTTCTGAACGAAAAATATACAATATAATGCAGTAATTACAGTAGAGAAAGAATACAGCATAATAATTTGATACAATAATGACACGTCAAGAAAGCATTGAAGGCTGCCATTAGAATATAGGGGCCACGGGTTGTATGTTGGCATCACATTGGTTATCAGATGTTCTTGTATTCTTTTAATTTCAGCATATGTTTCAAGCTAGAAAGCAGCTTAACTGCCTGTAAATTGTTTTGCCGTCATACTGGTTTAAGTAGTTTGCCAGTTGACAACGTTGATGCCTATTTTTAATCCATATTGTTGTCATCTTGTGTGAAATCTCACAAACTAATTTTCCCCCTTTTCCTGTACATTTTAATTATTTTTTTGCCAGCCAGCCATGATGTCTTACATCATAATGTTCTGAAAATTACAGATTTTTCTGACTTTAAACTACAACTTTAAACTCCAAGATATCCTGCAAAAAAACAAGTAGTCATTTAGCTATGTGGAAGGCAAAATAAAAGTTAAGACCCTTGGAAGAAGGGGAGGAAAAATACGAAGTACTAAAAGCAGCAGAGGAAAGGAATGAACAAATTATTTTGTGCTTTAAGTGCATCTTGTGAGAAACTGCAAAAATAATACTTTAAAGGAAGTTGGTCCACTGGTTTGATATTGATTACATATCTACCAAATATACTCGTATAAGCTGAATTTTACCGCACAATTTTTGTGCTGAAAAGTGCCCCCCTCGGCTTATACTCAAGTCAGTGTCAGTGGGGGGGCAATGACCGGGGGCTGGAGGAGGCTGCAGAAGGGGAGTGGGAGGTCACGTGGGCCCGCTCATTAGTCTAATAGAATATTAATTGCATCCCCCTGTCCATCACTGCCGGGGGGAGCAGGGAATATTACATTAGACAGTGTACACACCAAAAATTAGCCATGCAAAATATCCATTGCACCTGCTGGAGGCTGCCAGAGGTAACACAAGTGTACAAACACCGGTGCTCAATCTTCTGCAACCTAAGCGATGGAGCGGTTGTAGCACCTACGACCAGCCATGCTAATAGGGAGGTGATTTGGTGGTATATGTAGACACAAGGTTACCATTGGGCATCAGTCACATTGGTATATATGATGCATAGTGTCAGACTGCAGCCTATTGGTCACGCCCATGCTATTAGATCAGGCGGGCTGCTTCGCACAATATTCCTGCATCACAAATGACAGACGCCCCCCAGAGG